>LR736887.1:2184873-2211490 GCA_902654985.2 Oryctes borbonicus
AAAATCACACTGCGAATGTAGGCTAAGTTAATTTGCGAGCTGATAATCCGGAAAGGTGACGCGTAACGAAATTACATGTGACATTTTTATGAACTTCTCGTGCCGTACGGATCGATTTTAATGGCGTGTAAGATAACATATAATCTAGAAAATATGTTCGAAAGCCACCAGCTGCCTCTCTGTTATGTTCTAAATCTAATAACACTCTTGTTTTCTTTTTTTTTCGCCATAAAATTAGGCCATAATTTAATTTGTTAAGACGCGTTGGAAAGATTATTGCTAAAAGGTTTTTTATTGGGTGCAAGGCGTTGGTTTTAAAATAAAATTTAAAATTAATTTGAATTCGATATAAATAATATTTACAACTAAGGCCAATTTTAAACATAGACCTTCAACAAAAAAAAAAAAAAAACTAGAAAAAAAAGAAAAGAAGGACAAAGAAAAGGAAAAATAAAAAAAAAAAGAAAAAAAAAAAAAAAAAAAAAAACTTGAAAAAGCTGAACTGTAGGACGTAGGATGGGAAAGACGAACGGATAAGGAAGTATATGACATATGTAATGAACCGAAGATTAGCGATATGATTAAGGCAAGACAATTAAATAGGCAAAACATTTGGAAAAAGTAAAAAATTGAAGTACAGTGAAAACATTAGGTTGGAGAGAACGGAAAAAGAAAAGGAAGAAAAAAGGAAGACCCAAAAGCAAATGGAAAGAATCCATCTCAGACGATTTAAAGCACAAATTGAAGATTTAAAGCAAGAGATAGGAAGCAGCAGAGGGCCTTGCTTCTAGCTGATTTTCAAACCCGATGCGGTAGTTTGGCCTATTCACAAAACCGCTAAGCCAGAAGTGAGCTTCGTCGCTAAGGATGAATAAAGGCCAAAGTTCTGCGACGCTGTGAGTGCACGTTAGGGAATTAATTATCTCATTCGACAAAAATAATTTTAACTTTCTTTCCAACACAATTCGTTAAATATTCAACTTAGCAAAACGCTTGTCGAAAAATCTACGAACTTGTTCAGTCTAATTAGATTCTAGTAAGCGTACGTGTTTAATATTCTACACCGGCGGTAAATAGAAAATCTAGCCAGATAACTTGCGTAGATATTACCGCAATGAAACGCAATTCAAGATCCAACATTTTATACGCATTAATTAGAGCAGTCTTAAGTGGATTATAAATTTAACGAGACTACTGAAAACGTTACAACAATAACCTGTCTACCGCATAATCTATATAATACGGCTTAATATCGTTAAAAATTCACTATACCGTAGGCTGGCTTCTTGCATTAATTATACGTCCGCGATCTAATCCTTGTAGCTGTGTTTTTCCTCGGATTTAATTTTATATTCCGGCCGTTAATTAAAGAGAACCCATTTCCACATTTTCAATTCGACGTAATCTATAGGCCCGTATATCCAATAATATCTATTTATAACAATTTGTTTTATCGGAAATTGGCGGAAAATTATGAACGCAACAATAATCACAATAGCAAAATATAAAATTGCATTAATTTCTAGTAAAAAAACGTTGTTTTATATTTATCGACTATGTTGTGAAATAATACAAAAGGTTCGCAGTGTACAGGCAATTTTTCCATTGCCTGAACAATTTTTTTTAATTTTATCTATTCAATGATTAACGAGCGTAGATTTTTAAATAAATTTAAAATATTAATACTTGGCTCAAATTTAAATGAAATTTCATAAAAGATACGAATCCCTGAAGCAGGTTGTCTTAATTAAATAAAAGAACAATGAACTGATTGTCACTTGTTTTTCTTTGAAAATTTTATTATGAACAAAGAAAGCACATTAAATACCAAACCATTAGTTCAGGTCCCCTTCGGGCCAAACACAAACTTGCAACTGGTTTAAATGTTTCGACAATAGCTGAACACACAATAGCCGATTCCTAGCGACTATCATCAGAACATGTTACTGTTCGTGAATGATCGTAAGCAGGCGGTATTATGGGACTTATGGCACATATCTGAAGGATAGCAGGAAAGTTCGTACCACGAACTGGCTATGCAACGAAGAGAAACAACTGACGAAATTTGGCTTTATTGGCACGCTACAATGGCGGCATCCATCTATCTCGCCCGAAGAAAATGGCCAAATCAGAATCAATATCAAAATCTTCCTGATCTGCTTTTTGGGTTGATTGGTGGGATTATCTACGTACTTTTAGATTCGTCGGTCCTATGGTGAAGTCTTAGGAATGAGAAGGATGAGAGCGAATGTCACATGAACAGCACCATAATAGCGCGGGGCTGCCTTCATTGTACACCCGTTTTAGGCGAATGGCCAACATGTTCCTTATCCAGCATACTCGCCAGCTCCTTGCGACTTTTTTTTTCTTCTTAGATGAAAACCAAGTTGAAGAGACGAAGATTTAACAATAGAGGAGAAAACGAAACAAGACTTCTAGAGTTCGTTCTAGAGGTTCAAGCTATGTAATTTGAAGAAAGCCACATCTAGGGAATTCCAGCTTCAAGAATTATGGACAAAAAAGCTCATTAATGACATAGATCACATCAGAGAGCAATTACACGGCTTTGAAGCAAAAAAAAGAATATGGAAACAACGTTTTCCCTCTAATTGGTAGCTTCAAAGGCAAGGCAGAAATTTTCAACGGATTTAGCAAAACAATTTTTTGCGGAACCACGTCTCAAAAGTTATATCCGTGTAAATATGAATGGGACTTCCTTCAATTTTCTCTGGATAAAATATGCAATGCATAGATTTTTTATCTATCCAATGATAAATATAAGTAGACTTTTGTTTTTTGTCATAAATACTTTTCGAGTAAGTAATCGAAATGTATTTTTTCATATTTTTATTGGATGTTTCGTTACAGACTAAATTTTAAATTATACAGGCTGATTTATTTTCGACTCTCCCCATTCGAAATCCATGAAAACATCGTACTTTCCTATGATTTCATAGAAAAACATCCGAAATTACGTAAAACGCTTTCCAAATAGACGCTAAACTTAATTGACCTTTATCGGTTGACACAATATTTAGATTAACATGGTCCGAAACGATGGGACCGCCGAACGCTCCGCTAGGAAATAGAATAACATTGTCCGAAGAACGGGGAGAGCAATGCCAATCGATTTCCTATTTGACCTAGAAAGAAGCGCCAAACCTACACCAACCGATGCGAATTCGCACCGACAACGTCGAACGGCTGTTGCTGGGGGTGTATTCAAATTGCTGTATATGTTTGTTTATTTTTTTTTTCCTTTTGTCGAGTAAAATGCTCTGGTTTTAGGACGGAATTAAACCGTACGGATTTTACCTTTCCGCTTTAATTTGCGAAGAAATCGGAATTAAAAGCTTTCGGTAATTCACTAGACTAAAGCGGGAATCCAGAACATTCAGAAGCGTAGGATTAAATCGCTATAAATTCAAGTGAGGTTGAAGTTGCTTTCTAAACTTGTTTTAAAAATAATTCAGTTGACTGCTTAAACGAAGCGATTTCATTCACCTACAAGCTGACTTTATAAAAGGTTTCTCAAATATATATACGAGATCTGCAAAGTCTGTCTATGAAGCACTGACAAACTCTTAGAGATGAACTGAAGAGAAACTGAAATAAGTTTCTTCTTTTATCCAATGAAGGATATTTTTAAATTTAATTTCATTTAATTTAATTATCATCGGGCGGTTAAAGGGATTTGGCCATCTGAAACTGAACTGGTTTATAATATTTCTAATTTATGCCTCTGTTGGCTAAATGCAAAGAAATTTAGCCACTCGTTCCAGTAAATCATATAAAATAGAAATGTTAGATAGTCTGAATTCAAGAAGCAATTTATAGACATTTACTAGACAAAATTTAATAAACCAGAATAATTTTTCGGGTCTTCGGGATGCTTGGCAGATCATCCTGCCAGTTTCTACAGATCCGAGTTGAGATCTCGTGCACTTAAAACGCTCGTCGAGACCTTTCGGACGAGCCCTAACTTATCGTCGTAGCTCGTCCGGCCGCCGAGATCTCGACAGACCGTAAAAATTTGCACCCAAAATGATGGAATTTTTGAAAGGCCAAAAACAAAAAGTTCGCTAATCGATGACCCTATGGCCGTATATGTTTCCCATAAAATTTCAGCCCGCTACCTCTAACGGTTTAGGAGATATGGGCGTTTGAAGTTTTCCGGAATCTCGTCGAAAACGGCCGGAAACGGACGGAAAATCGACATCGCTCCGGTTTTGGTCGATTATCTCCTCAGATATGCATCTGCGATATGCGAAGTGGGCACGCATTCGAAAGAGAATTGAACGGCGGATCGATTGCGCCTAAGCGGAATCCCCTGGCTCTTCGTTTTGGCGGGTTTCCGGGGCTTCAAAGTTGAAAAAAGTAATTTTCATTTTTCAACTTTGAGGCGCCGTTACGTCCGAACGGTTGGAGCTAGGGAGTTGAGATCTCGCGCACTTAAAACGCTCGTCGAGACCTTTCGAACGAGCCCTAACTTATCGTCGTAGCTCGTCCGGCCGCCGAGATCTCGACAGGCCGTAAAAATTTGCACCCAAAATGATGGAATTTTTGAAAGGCCAAAAACAAAATGTTCGGAATTCCGCCGATCTAACGTCGCTAATCGATGGCCGTATATGTTCCCCATAAAATTTCAGCCCGCTACCTCTAACGGCTTAGGAAATACGGTCGTTTGAAGTTTTTTTTTTTTTTAGCTGCGCACACTACAAAAAAAATGCAACAATATTGTTCTAAAGGCTGCTACATTTGTATAAACAATATTAGAAATTGTGGCTATAACTACCGCGCGGCTTTACTCCAAAATCCGGAAATAAAATCAATAATTCGTATTGTTTAACAATTCAAATAGTCACAAAAAAAAAATTCCAACGATACAAAGCACTAAAAGCGAACAGTCAATTATTTACGTGACGCTAAAAACTTTCGGGACGAACGTTATAATTTCAATTATTTATGCGCTGTTCAACGCCATGGCAGATGGACGAACGCGTGAAAAAGGCTTTTTAGCTTTAATTTTCAGTACGTTTGCTATTTCGCCATTTTCACGGGAAGTACAATTTATTGCGATCGTTTGTTACACTAATTAAATGATGACGAATTTATTACCTTATTATTGCTTTAATATCTATATGTGAGATGGCACAAATTTAATTACAATATAAATCAATAGCGGAGCCTTCGAAATTATTGGAGACTGGACACGTGCAGGATAAAAGGTAAGGGAAGAGGAAAAGTGGTACAGGTACAGGATATTAAACCAATAGCGAAGCGTACGAACTAACAAGAAATATACGAGCGAGATTATACTGAAACAAATATAAAAGGAAATATAGAAATGTTTATTCCGTTATACGTGATCTTAAGGAGGAATTTTATAAATTGCATTCTTCCAACATAAAGCAGAAGAACATCAGTCTTAGAGAAACTAACTACACTCCCCGACATAAACTTAGACGCGGTAAGATGTTTTACGGGTTACAACATTTCTTTGCGAAACTAGTAAGATATCTAATTAAATTTTTATTCGTAAAAATAAAATAAACTTAAAAATATCTCCTCCAGTAATATATGAACTAAATAATAAATTATTACTCCAATGTTTAAACGATTTCTGCGACAAAAATTTAGAAGCTCTGTTGCAAATATAAAACAAAAATCAACAAATGAGCGATGAGTAATGCGTAGATCCTCCATTGTTCTTAATCACTTCCAATAGTCTGTTATTAATAGATTTATATAAATTTAACACATAATTTTGAAGGATATTCTGCCATTCAGTCACTATTGAAGTTTTCAGTTCCTGTATCGTGAAATATTGACGGCCTCCGCCATAAACGCGACGTGCCAATTCACCCCACGTGTCTTCAATAATGTTCAAGTCTGGTGATCGTGCCGGCCACTGTAAAGTTTTAATCTTTTTCTCTTTAAACCATTCAGTAATGGTTTTTGCTTTATGAATGGGCGCGTTATCTTGCCGAAAAACAAAATTGCGCCCGCCCCATTGGTTTCCAAAACGTAGAAGATTGTCACGCAATAAGTCTTTATACGTCACAGATGTCATTTTGTTTGTACAAAACTTTTATCGCGAAATCCAATCGCTGCCCACATCATCACAGATCCACCCCCTAATTGTCTGGTCATTTTCACTTTTGGTTCCTTTCTCGGATCATGATAATAATGCGAGTAGCCATCCGGTCCGTCTAAATTACAACGTCTCTCATCGGAAAATATAACTTTTTCCCATTGTTTCTTCCAGGATACGTGTTCTTCAGCAAATCTCAACCTCGCTTCTTTGCGTTTCGCCGAAAGTGGCCGTTTTCTCAACATTTTCTTCCGTGATATTACCGGTGACGCCTTTAAAATCCTTTGAACATTACGCACGTGCGTTTGTACCCCCGCCCGTTCTGCAATAACTCTCGCAGACGCAGAAGAATTGGATGCACACCGCAATATCATGCGTTTATCCCGCTCACTTACAGCTTTCGGTCGCCCCTGGCCTTTTGGTTTGCCGTAATTTTCCGGATCTTTTTGGGAAATTTCTAACGCAATGATCGCTTCTTCGTAACCGACGAGCAATTTCCTTCTTGCTAACATCATCCTGGTGCCAGGCTAGAACTTTACCCCTTTCTATCGAGGATAATTGCTTTTTTCTACCCATATTGCAAATACTTTATAAAATACAATTTCTCGTGGTGAAATGCGTACACTTTGCCAGCACAACCGCTGCATATAAAGAGAATTATCAAATTAAAACATTTTCGCTTATATTAATGTAATAATAAAAAAATAATAATGTGTTGTCCTATAATTCGTAAAGCTATAACCTATTTGTGTATAAAACTAATTAAAGCAAAATACGTTATAACCGCTTCTTAAAATCCACCCCTTTAATAACCGTAGTTTCCAGCTGCGTCCCCAATTTACTCGCCGAGTTTAAACACAGGCGCCCGTATAATTATACGGCTATAATACATACTTAAGTAAACTTTTAATCCTAGATAAAGTTGTATCTTCCACGATCATGTCCCTCATGAAACCCCCCAAAAAAGAAGGAATAAGTCGGGTGGAACTAGGCGTAAGCGTGGTAAGCGTTAACTCTTTCTTTTTCTTGTTGCAGGAAAAACTACAGGAGCAATTGGACGAACAGGCTCAAAGGTACGAGGAACAGCTGACGGAGCTACACAGCGTTATTGCGGAATTAACCAGGAAACTTCATCAACAGCGTTCTATGGCTATCGCGGAAGAAGATGAAGTTTCAGGTGAGATCTTTCGCGGTACATTACAGCTGTACTTGGGAGTAAATTGAGCGGGGATTTGTTCCTACCTAGGACGCGGAAGAAGATAATAAAACGAAACTGATGTATACGTGTGTGTATTTATATCTTCTTAGAATTCGCCCGTCTATTTTTGGATGTTATCTGAGCATTCGCAACAGCAATTATGATAGTCCGAATAGAATATTATTTGCTTATTCAACATCTTATCAATTGACTTGTTAACTTTAACGAAGATGTTGAAAGCAAGTTGTTAATTGAGGGTTCGAATATGGAAACGACATGATTAATAACGTCAGTTTTGATGAAATACAAAACTAACAAGCCAATAATTTTTTTTTTTGATTAAGCAGGAATCCGCGCTGAGAGTAGATGTGAATCGCGCCCGAGGGTAGAACTATTTTGAACATGTATCAGCAGATATTGTTTCTTTGTTTAGTCGCTTAGAGAGTGCTGTCGGAGAAAGAAGTTCGCATAAATATGAAGAGATTGTTTTAACCAGCCAGATGTATTCTGCTACATTTGTGGTGGTGAATGTACCGCGGAAAGGCAAAAAAATTTGTAAAGAAGGCGCATTTGTCTTATTTTGGCTTTGCAATTGGAAAACAGGATAAGTCTTGGGTTCTCGACGTGAATTTCCCAAAAGCCAATTCTTACGCTAATTTCTAATTACGCTAATTTACGCTAATATTCTTGTGTGTAACGTACATTCAACATTAAAGTTATAATTCCAATTTATTATGTTAGTAACAATCCATTGTATGCGTGTACGTACACTGCCGTTCAGAGAAGTTCGGTCGGTTGGTAAAAGACATGAAAAGGTTACAGAAACGAACGAAACTAAAAACAAAATGCAATTTTATTGTATGTACAGGTAAAAAAAGACAAAAATAAATAAATAAAAAGTTATTCCGGCCTAATATAACATACTGAACATTATTTTTTTTTTCATCGAAAAAACATCCTTTGCTGTTAATCACCGCTCGAACTATTCTAGGCATTCTTTCGATAAGTTTTATTAAAACGGATTGTGGAATATTAATCCGTTCATGTTGCAGAATATTCCGTAAATGTTCTTGTGAAGTTGGGCATATTTTTCGGATCCTCCTGTCCAGTTCATCCCACAACAACTCTATCGGGTTCAAATCTGGGCTTTGTGAGGGCCATGTCATTACTTTCAGGGTGTGCTGTTCTTCTTGCTCCTTTAGATAGTTCTTGCACACTAACGCAGTGTGTTTTGGGTCGTTGTCATGCATGAATGTAAAGTTACGGCCTATTATACGCAATCCTGATGGCACTGCATGATTCTGGAGTATTGCAAAATAATTTTCCTTCCTCATTACACCCTGCACTCTGCATAAATCTCCCGTCCCAGCAAAGGAGAAACATCCCCACAATAACACAGAACTACGCCCTTGCTTCACTGCTGGCACAATGCAGTTCGGGATCACTTTTCGGTTTTAGATCTTCGGACATAAACTCGTCGATTTTGCCCAAAAACCTCAAACTTTGACTCGTCACTCCAAAGCACGTGTTTCCAATCATCTAACGACCAATCTAGATGAGAACGGGGCCACTGTAGCCGTGTTGCTCTGTTGCCCCGACGTAATAAGGGTTTTCGAACGGCAATGCGTCCGTGAAGGTCCGCTTGTTGAAGTCGACGTTTCACCGTACTCGCCGAAACTTGTTCTTCACGGCCGCGATTGACTTCGGCTGCTATTTGTGGCGCTGTTAATTTTCTATTGCGTTTGCTTAATAATACAATTCTCAAATCTTCAGCTTTTGTTGTTTTCCTAGATGCTCCCTGACGAATACGATTTTCTATAGCTCCAGTTATCCGATATCGCTTTACGATGTCATTTACTGTTGAACTTCTCATATTTATTTTTTCAGCAATTTGTCGCCCCGAATATCCTTCTTCGAACAGCGTAATAATGCGTGAATGTTTTTCCACACTCGGTAGGCTTGCCACGTGCCATTTTGAAGTAAATTTTCTTAAAACTTTCGCGCAAAAACGACAGATGCACACCAACACACGTTTAACAGTAAAACGAAGCAAATTTATATCTTTACGCCTGTGATAAATAAACAAGAATGATCCTGCGGTATATTTCCTAAATGTATCGTTCGTTAATAATCCCCAAACGACCCGTTTCGAAAGATCGGCACTTCTGAGAAATTCTTGGAATGATAATAAAAGGGACTTTATTGTGGTTGTCGCGATATTTCTACTTTACATAATAATTTATGGCTTTAATCCCTTAGAAAACAATGTATGCTTAATATTTTTCTAATTTTATGTATTAATAATTGTATACAGTGTGATACAATAGATTTTTATTGTATGACCGAACTTCACTGAACGGCAGTGTACGTACATGCAACCGATAGCGTATGAAAACTGCCTCTCGCTGAATTTCGCGCTTGGCATCGTACCGCACTGATCGCACTTCGATATTAAACAAAATGAAAATTCATACATCATTCTTGACGGCGATTAAGCGCCATGTTATACCCTTTTTTACGCGTCAAATTAAAAAAAAAAAAATAGGCAAAACGAGAATAAGAGGAGCCCTGAATACCAGCAAAATAATGAAAATACTGAAAACCACTCCTATCGCCCGTATGATATATGGACACGTCGGGAGGAATAGTGTCATGGAAAAAATATTGCTCGGGGACGTTTCGAGACACTTCGAGTACACACGAAACGCTATTTTTAGCGTCGCGATACATCTACTAAATAAACGGTAGAAGTGCCATCCGCGATATACAACATCCAGGAAGTACGGAAGACTTTACATTTTTCAGAGAGTGCCGTCTCGCGTTCTTTCTAATCATTGGGACGATCGTAAAACGGCGAGTTTACGATAATGGAATAAAAAAGAGCACGGTTTTACGGACAACTGAACGATTGCACGTACTTGTAACTTATTACGAAAACGCGTACCCTTAATGTAGCGCAAGGACGAAACAAATGTGTGTAGTTACTCAATGTTAGATCTGAATAAGTGAATTTTTTATAACAATAAATAATAAATGGACTTTGATTCTGTTAGCGCTTATAATAAAATAACACTAAATAAATAAATAAAACCCAGACCCAGAAGAATAAGCGAACAAAACGTAGATATGTGTAAAACAAGAATAAAAAGGAATTTGTACTTACCCGTAGATGTTACAGGTGCGCCTAATAAGACCTCAAATACAACGGAAAGTAACAAATTATGAAGAAATCGCGATATTGCGGAATTTACAAGATGCCTGAGGTACTGCAGCAAGGATAACATAAAGCCAAGAGTACCTGGCAAGTATTACGAAAGGCAAAGAGAAACTCAGTGAGGAATATATCCAAAGTTCTAGAAATAAAACCAAAGAGAAGTGAGATATCAAAAATATCAGTTGCAGGTGTAAACAAGTAACCCAGTAATGATGACGGAATAATAGCAAGGACGAACTCCTTCAGAACGACAAGTTGAACAAGGAACGCTCGTTGTATTTCAACCCAATAACCCATGAAAAAATAGAAAAAAAAAACTACAAGAACTGAAAACAAAACACACCATGTATTACCAACGGCTGTGGGGTTGGAAAATTTTGAATCAAAAATTAACTATTTTTCACAATATTGTACCCGCTGGTCAACTGGAGGAGTAAACTTAGTTTTGCGGGCAAGGTTAAGATTTACAAGTCGGCGCTTCTCTACGCCATCCCGGGTTGGATCACGGCTGCCGCAACACACCTCAAGACAATCCAATCCTTTCAGAACAGCATGCTTCGCATGGCCTGCGGAGGTCCCCGGTTCGTCAGGAGCGAGACCATCCATCGGGACACCCAGATGGAAACCATCACAGATTTCGGGTCTAGGATCACCCCAATCCGCTTGTCCGCGAAGCCATAAACTACGATCCCGAGCTCCTGTAGGGCAGCATGAGACGCAGGACCACTCTCTAACGTCTCCGCAGACAGCCTTAGTGCGCCACTCCTTCACTCCGAAATGGGACCCACTTCAGGCCAGAGAAGCTAGCTCAAAAAGCTGCTGAATACCTCCCAAAAACTATGCTTTGGGGATGCCACCTTCAAAGTAGAAAGAATGTTGTTTCGAGGATTGGTTCGAAAACATGCATAATTGTTTTTTTTTTTATATATATTTAAAAAAACAAAATATTTAATTTAAAATAATTTTTCTTCAGCGAAAGGATTTACATAAATCCAATGTTACTAAATTGAACGATACTAGAAAATCGCATTTAATCCGACGCAGTTTCCAGTTTCGCTCGGCGGGCGCAGATTAGTCGTCCCTCGACTGGTTCTCGACAGCAAGCAATACCAACATGGAAACATCGTTTCTTATACTCGCTTTTCTTTCTTTTGCAGAAGGATGCACCGATATCCACGACGATTCACTTACTTGTCCGTTGGAAGTGAGCGAATTAGAGCCGGCCGAGCACGATTTGTCCGACGACATCGACACGAAAATCCCCGTAAGTGCTTCTCTTCTCATTTCTACCCCCTTCCCAGTCCTTCAGCTCTAACCCGACGTTATTATTTCTCGAGATACACGCTGTACTGGCAGATTTTCAACTCCTACTGTTCGTAAATCCGACTCGGGTTCAAATACGTTCGACGTTTACACGAGAAAGAAAAAATAAAAGCGCCTCGAGCGAAAAAGTAGGGTATAAAGGAGGGTATATTAAAGACGTAGCTTTTATACCGAAGCATAAAAATTGCTTACGAATGTCAATTATGTAAATGCACATTTGAAAGAATAACGGGAGGAATAGGATATGTAAATCGGTATGTGGAAGGTATCAACGATGAAAACAACAATCCAGTGAAGTGTTTAAACAGCTTAAAAAAATTGTTAATGGTGACCATCCCACCAAGTTTGTGGGTTTTGAGAACTTGAAAATGCCAACATTTTGTGGTAATTTGTATCTTGAGCATTTCGTTGTGCGCTGGTCCCGATTCTTTTAACTTTTAAGCAGGTCTATTTGAAGAAATTATACATTTATCTATTCACCGTTTAGGGTGTCGAGGTGTCTTCCGTAGCGCCTGTCTTCTTCCTTTTTTTTATCAGTTTTTTGCAGATCTCCCTATCCGTTGCCTTTTCCTTCGCTGAGTTCCAATCTTCTCCATTCTAGTTCCTCTTCGGTTTTTGCCTTCTGGTTCGGTCTATCATGCTTTCTTCTGGATATTCTAAGTCCATTTCTGCTCTACTTCTGCCAGTCTTTAAATTTTTTATCTTTCCATTGTTTAGCAATTGCTTTAAGCCGTTCCTATGGAGTGCTTTGGGCTTTTGTCAACAATTGACGAAACATTTCCTCGATGGCTTTTGTGTGCTGGTACACAGACCAGGGTCACTTTAGATTGGTTTCCCAGCATATTTTGCGCATTCGTGCAGTCCCACACCAATTTCGTCTTTGTCTGCGTCACTTCTTGATTATCTGAATTCAGCAATACATCGATAATTATCTAATTCTTCTCCAAATCCCAGCACTGCTGCTATTTCGGCTTGAATTAGGTTTAGTAATTTAGATGTTTTTGGCTTAATCCCACAAATTCCTGCTTCGGCTCCAGTCTTTGAGCCGTCTGTGTACCAGATAGATTCGGCCTTAGTAGACGGGCCTTTGATGCATTCTTCTCTATCTAATCTTACCGTTTTGTAGTTCTTATCGAAGCTGTATTTTAGACTGAAGTCGTTGAGAGGCCTGCTTATTATCAGCCCCGCTTTTGAGTTCCTTTAACAGCTTCGAATCATCAGCCCCATGCGGTCTAACTATAGGAGGCTCTCCTTAAATTATTTTTTTTTCAATGTAGGTCTATAACTTCCCACGCCTAGACTAAATACGAACCAAAAAGATTGCTTAACCTAACATCTCCCCAACAATTTCTAATTTAAACATGCTAAGACGCATTATTTTAAACTTACGAACTCCCGAAACAAACCATCCCAAGAGGTTAAATTAAATCAGCGCTTTAAACCATGCATCATCTCCGAAATTGCTCCCATCAGCATATGCATAAGGCGAAGACGTGACTTATTCCCTTTACGTACGTATTACGTACATCCATCTGCAGCGAGCGCTCGCTTGACTGTACACGGCGGAAGGGAATCCCGGCGAAAAAACGCCACCATCTGAGCACGGAACAACAATTTGCGCAAATCGCGCCGTAACTTAGAAAGGACCGGATGCCGTTGTCGTTTATTCGACACGCTGACGTTGTACATCTCGCGCAAAAGTGCACAAGAACGTTGACTTATTTCTATTATTCATGCACGGTGCACTTTGTGCGCGCGTTACGTTCGAGTTCGCATTGTATGGAAAACTGCAGGAGTCGTTCGCTCGCCGATTGTTTGTTTGCTTGTTTGCGCTTGAAACCGTCAATATTATCGAATATTTTGTGCATGCTATTGTCCGCGAATAGGAATTGTTGTGGTTTCACCAGAGTAAGATTGTTAATTTTTCTGTTACACGTCATGCTGGACGTTTACGTGAGCATATTTGGTATGTACGCAGCGCTTCATGCTGGCATCAGATTAAGAAGGTTCATTAAATTTAGTTTTTTATGCCAGTGAGAGGAACCTTCCAATTTCCTTTTAACTAGTTTAAGAAGAAGAAAGAACGTCCCAGAATAAGCCCAGTTCTTAAAAATGATGATAAAGCCCATGTACTGATAATTACAGACCGATTTTAATTACATGTTTACATCTTCGCAAGCGTTATTTATTCTTGTCAGCAGGCCTTCCGTGTCCTCTCCTTAGCTGCACTTACATTTGCAAATGTAAAGGTTAATGGTTTTTCGCCGGTGCTGAAACCAGATACCTTCTTAATTAAGCTTCTGGCGCGCACAAAGGTGCATGTAATTTACTCATGTTTTCATTACCGCAACGTTTCCCACCTAACTGCAACGACCATTACGTTAGATAAACAAATAATTATCTATCTGAGCGAATGTACTTCTCCAAAGCGCTTAACGACATGTTAGCGACCGTCTTCCGCGTACGCCCATAAACAAAGCGATGTAGTTGGGTGGTTGCAGCTAGGCGATAACAGCATTATTCGAAGGTGTATCTACAGCTCGGGACAATAAAATTATCCCCGACGTAGCCTCCGTTCATAAGCGGCATTATTTATTATGGGCAATATCGTTGTTAACGTTAACACGGTGAAAACACACCACGCGCTCTTCATATAATATGTATGCAGACAATGAGCAGCGGCAAACGTAGAATCATCAGGATGGTAGAACGGGAAGCCGGGTAATATATTTGCTTGGGTATCGCGAGAAATAAGCATAATGCGCTTATAGTTGTCCTAGACAGTGCAGCAATTGCATTGAAACTGTCTTCAGCACCGTTGCATGAGATTAATTTGCCTTTTTTATGGTGCAAACGATTAAATCTGCAGCACAATAGAAACACGGCGACGAAGCAAATATAGCGTGCGTTACACTGAAAGTGTCAAGGTAGTTTTTAAAATATTAATTTGCGAAGGAAATCTTCGAGACGTTCGCAACAGGAAATAAATCTAACGTTAACGATCCGAGTAAACACGATTAATAATTCAATACGTTGAACAGCGATCATTTCTGCTCCTCCGAACCCATCCACTTAGTATAATTAGGCCCGACGACGCGCTTTCATTAATCACCTACCTTATTTGTCGCTTTCAGTTGGCCGACAGCCCCTTAGAACTACCCGAACCTAAACTAACATCTTCTAATCACGAGAACAACGAACTTTCGCCGTACTTGGAAATCGTCGAACCCCTGAAACAAGAGATCGCCAGCTTAAAAGCGCAACTTAACGAGGCCCACGGCAAACTGGCCCTAATCGCCGCGCAGGGCGTCGTCCAGGACGCCATCGAGGAAACGGTAAAGATATTGGAGTCGCCCGATTCGCATATCGAGCTCGGATCCGATAACGCGAGACCGTACAAGCATGATAAGCTCGTCGATATGAAATACAGTAACATTGTTCCTATACACAAAGGCGGCAGCCTCAAGAATGGCTCCGGTTGCGGTAAGATCTCGGAAAGGATAAAGCTGAAGAGGTCGGCGGATAGTCAAAGGGACGTCGTAGCGCCGAGCGACCTATTGAATAGCGATCTGCCGACGACCGTGGCCGAGCACATCATGGGCGACATCTTGCGGCAGTGCGACTTGCAGAACGATAAGCAGGCGATTGATATTGAATTCAAACGGCTTACGTCGAAGCTGGAACATACGAGGTCGCAGAATTCGGTTCTTGCGTTGACGTTGTCTGAAACTAAAGCACATTGTGATAGGTGAGTACATCCTTTTTTTTTATGCTTTAATAATAAATAATTAATTAATTATTTATTTATTATTGCCTCGTATTAGGACGAATTAATCGGCGCCATTTTAGGGTTCCGCGTCCACAAATTTTTGTATAATTGATCAGACCTCCCATGAGAACAATGAGTTGTTCAACTTTAAAAGGTTTTTTTTAACTTTTCTGTTTGAAAACTTTTCTCCGTTTTAATTTCATTTTAAACTTGGGACGCTGATGATTCCTTAAACATGGATTTTCTCACATAAAAGCTTACAAAGCACAACAATTTGAAACAAAGAACAAGAAATGATTTTATAAACATTTTAACCAAATTTCAAGCTTACGTACTCACCATTACGTCAGCTACTCAAAACTGTGGTATTTCCGTCCAAATTCCAAATCACAGAGAAAAACCGAGAAAGTTAAGCTTCAACCTTCTAGATAGCGTTAGTAACAAGTTACTACAATAAGGACCCAACACCGCAAACAAATAAATGTTAAATTTACGATTTTAACGCGGGCCGGTGGTAACATAAATCAGAAGTCGATGGCGGCGCTTCGATTTGCTGATTTTTTTGTCAACGCACGCGATATGCAACGGAAACACACGAGGGAATCGAAACCTCGTCATTGCCCTCCCGCTTACGTCACCGCCAGCCCACCACTATCCTAGAAAATACCGGTGCCTGATTTCCTGCGTTTTTTCATCTTTCTCTACATGTAAAAAATTGACGGGGTACAACCTGTTCTAAATTCGGTCATTCGCGTATATTTCTGGTTCTTTCCAGGTATTTTAATTTTTAAGATTGGTAGAAGATGATAAAATGGCTATTGGTAACGCGAAGGATATAAAATTTATATTATTTTCAAAAGTTAAACGTTTATTTGCCTCTATTTTTAGAACGACTAAACCATGGTTTTTTGAAGGCTTCCACGGCTTCTTGAGTTGATAAAAATCGCTGTTCAGGAACAAAAAAGCCGTTAGTCGATAAATCACGTGGATACGGGCAAGCTCTTTACGTTTTTCTCCTTCAAATAATTAATTGTTGGCATTATCGTGATGAAGGTTCGTGCGAGTCTGTCGATTGTTTTTCCTAATTTCGTCGATGACTTCTGGTAAATGGATTATTATGTACCATTCAACATTAATTGTTCTGCGATCATCTTCGGGGTGCTTCGTAATACTTGCTCGTTGCTTACGTTTCGTAGATCCACTGTCAATTTTTTTAACCATTTCTTTACACCAACTTGCACGAGCGTTTTTTGTAAGCTTAAATCAAATTATTCCGGTCAGATCCTTTTCACACCCAAGTGTTCACAGAAAATCGAATTTACTGCAGTCTTCGTTATGTCCAAGGATGCCTTTATCTCGCGGCGTTACATGCCAATCCTTTCCAAACATGTTGGGCACAGCATGGAACAAGAACCGATTTTGGCCGACCATGACAAAATTCGTCACTCCTTTTCTGATGGTGCTTCATTATCGAAAGTTGTAGAGGCATTGTTGTTGTGTTAGGCTTTTATTAAAACATAAATTTCTTTATGTACAGACTAATTTGTATGTTTGCCTTGTTTTGTATCCATTAACAGATTCATTAAACGTTGATCCAAATTTGTTGTTTTTATTTAACATTTTTTTTTTATTTAACTCATAGCTTTGGCTACTATGCATTTGGCAACATACACTTTTTAACTCTAGCTACCAACATATTCTTCCAGCTTTAACGATCAATTTCCAAATAAGTTAACGATTCAATCTGTTGAAGCAATTAAAATTTACCCTTGTGACTAATTAGCAATTAAGGATGCTAAAAACATAATCTTGTAATGGAATCTCTTTTGTCACTGCATTGGCGGAAGCCATGCACAATAGAGTGGAAAATCGTGCTTCCCTAAAACACTCGCTTTGTTCCCGAATGAAACTTTTGTTTGAAATACGAAAAGAAAGTTGTAGCTAAAAAAAAAAGAAGGAGAAGCGGAATACCTAAACAGCTTCATTTCCTTAAACGATCATTATTTATACTACTTTGTATGCGGGAAGAGGCGCAAGTGGGCATTAAGCATAGAAGTTAGGGAATTTTACAAATGCAGTTCCAACGCCGTTCCGCCCGGATCCCATCTTGGGTCGCGTCAGCTCTAAATCCAATACGACAAGCACGTGCGTCCCTCTCGGAAGAGCCGCCGAACGTAGACATTTGAGACCGCTTGCAACCTACGCACTTTTCAGCCTCGGCGATTTTCCGGCCATCGATCGCGAACTGAAGGATGTAACGAAGAAGGCGTTTCGAAACATCATCGCCGGTACGTCCGTCCGAACGCCGGAGCAAATATTGACACGACCCGACGTCGACGAAGTTCCGGGCGTACAAAGGCGTAGGTATACAGCCGAGCGGGAAAGGTAGTAATGGATCGAATGTTTGCGGTCGCAATTTGCCAGCGAACGACTCTATATGGAGCTGGACGCTCGATTGAATGGTTTTGCGACGAGCTCCATCTCGGATTTCTAATACCTGATTGTATTTTCTTCGCTTAATTGGAAGGCTGTATAAATTACACGTTTTTGGTTTTTGCGATTAAAAAATAACTATTTTATTAAAACTTCCCTCTATATTCAAATTATAGATTGCAAATTAACATCACACCCTGTATATTAAAATTTATGATTATAAATGAAGAAAAAATTTATCCTCAAGCGCCGGTAACGTCGCAAAAAGCAGACGCGCTTCACCTTCATTTGAAATAACAGATTTTTTTTTTCAACTATTGTGATGGAAGTAAAATGTGTCTATCTATAGAATTACTACATTCATATTCGAAGGAAAACAGGTCCGCGACAATAAAACAACATAAATATCTTAAAATATGTTATATGTTAAACAAGAAATTTGTTTTTATAAAGATAAATGTTAAACATTGCTTCGCAATAAAATCAATGAAAATTAATATTAAATAAACGAAGCGAACACAATAAGAACTTACACTGCCGTTCAGTGAAGTTCGGTCATACAATAAAAATCTATTATATCACACTGTATACAATTATTAATACATAAAATTAGAAAAATATTAAGCGTACACTCTTTTCTAAGGGATTAAAGCCATAAATTATTATGTAAAGTAGAAATATTGCGACAACCACAATAAAGTCCCTTTTATTATTATTCCGAGAATTTCTCGGAAGTACCGATCTTTCGAAACAGGTCGTTTGGGGATTATTAACGAACAATACATTTAGGAAATATACCGCAGCATCATTCTTGTTTATTTATTGCACGCGTAAAGATATAAATTTGCTTCATTTTACTGTTAAACGTGTGTTGGTGCGCATCTGTCGTTTTTGCGCGAAAGTTTTAAGAAAATTTACTTCAAAATGGCACGTGGCAAGCCCACCAGCGTAGAAAAACGTTCACGCATTATTACGCCGTTTGAAGAAGGATATTCGGGGCGACAAATTGCTGAAAAAATAAATATGAGAAGTTCAACAGTAAATGACATCATAAACCGATATCGGACAACCGGAACTATAGAAAATCGTGTCCGTCCTGGAGCATCTATGAAAACAACAAAAGCTGAAGATTTGAGAATTGTATTATTAAGCAAACGCAATAGAAAATTAACAGCGCCACAAATAGCAGCCGAAGTCAATCGCGGCCGTGAAGAACAAGTTTCGGCGAGTACGGTAAGAGGTCGACTTCAACAAGCGGGCCTTCATGGACGCATTGCCATCCCAAAACCCTTACTACGTCGGGGCAACAGAGAAAAACGGCTACAGTGGGCCCGTTCTCATCTAGATTGGTCGTTAGATGATTGGAAACACGTGCTTTGGAGTGACGAGTCAAAGTTTGAGGTTTTTGGGCAAAATCGACGAGTTTATGTTCGAAGATCTAAAACCGAAAAATGATCCCGAACTGCATTGTGCCAACAGTGAAGCAAGGGCGTAGTTCTGTGTTAGCGTGGGGATGTTTCTCCTTTGCTGGGATGGGAGATTTATGCAGAGCGCAGGGTGTAACGAGGAAAAAAAATTATTTTGCAATACTCCAGAATCATGCAGCGCCATCAGGACTGCGTATAATAGGCCGTAACTTTACATTCATGCATGACAACGACCCAAAACGCACTGCGTTAGTGTGTAAGAACTATCTAAAGGAGCAAGAAGAACAGCACACCCTGGAAGTAATGACATGGCCCCCACAAAGCCCAGATTTGAACCCGATAGAGTTGTTGTGGGATGAACTGGACAGGAGGATCCGAAAATATGCCCAACTTCACAAGAACATTTACGGAATATTCCGCAACACGAATGGATTAATATTCCGCAATCCGTTTTAACGAAACTTATCGAAAGAATGCCTACAATAGTTCGAGCGGTGATTAACAGCAAAGGAGGTTTTTTCGATGAAAAAAAAAAAATAATGTTCAGTATGTTATATTAGGCCAGAATAACTTTTTATTTATTTATTTTTTACCTGTACGTACAATAAAATTGCATTTTGTTTTTAGTTTCGTTTGTTTCTGTAACCTTTTCATGTTTTTTACCAACCGACCGAACTTCTCTGAACGGCAGTGTACATAATATATTATGACTCGATATTGCCTTTAAATTACTTAAAGTACTGATGCATGTCGGTTCTTTTACTTTCTAGTTTGATCGTATAAAAAAGCTTTGATTTGTTTTTAAAACCACAAAGGCACGGCGCAAACAATCCATTCTATAAAGTAATAAATTCTTCAAAAGTTCTTATATCTTGGTTCTCAGGAGTAAATGAAATCAATAACTCCGAATTGTGAGTGATAAATTAGCTCTTTTCCTGCTCATATCATATTTTCTATTTCCCGATGCATTTTTACGAGTTTATCGATATCGGCTTGAGTCCTCTCAAATTTATGCGTAAACAAAGTCATATAAAAGTGCGCCGCGAATCCCAAAAATAGAAACAACACCGGAATCAATATAGTGGTAGCGGACCATGCGGCTATGCCGTGGAATTTCATCCAGCACAGGATCCCTATTTCGACCAGGAAGAGCAGTAGCCCCAATAACGTCGAGAACGCCCACGCCGTCTCGATGTACCAGTGCAGTTTTTCGTGGGGAGATTCTTCTACCAGATCCTTGGTATCCAAAGAGCACACGGTGTCCAGATTCGGGAGAATGCACGTGCTGATCATCAACGCTAGCATGTGCACGACGACTAGGAGCGTGGTGACGACAACGAACGCTACCATCACGGCGGGATTGAGGGAGGCCTCGTCTTCCTTCGATATTTGGAGTTCGACCATCGCCACCATGGCGAATCCCGATAGCAAAGCTGAGGTTTTGCTGGAAGCTTTCAGTTTGGCTCTGCTTAGATGTAGTCGTCGCCACGATAGGTCGCGATTTATGCGGAGATCTCGCGATGATAAAGACATGATGATCTAAAATAAAAGTGCGTTAAAAGGGAAAGGTACGGTGGGCAGAGTAAGTTATGTCTTCCTAACGTAGGCTTCCACGGCCAAAACCGGTTAAAATTAAACGTGTTGCGGGTTCGGGCCGCGTCATGGTTAAATGTTTCGCTCGCAATCATGTGGGGCTTCTTCAGGAGAGGGAAAGGTAAGAGGTGATCAACTGCTTCCCGCCTCTAGCGTGGTTTACATGTTGAGCTATCGTGTTAACTGTTGCCTACCAGCCTTCCTTCTCCTGAAGAAGCCCCATATGATTGTGGGCGAAACGAGTTTTCGTTTAACCATGACACGGTCCGAACTCGAAACACGTTTAGTTTTAACAAGATTATTAATAAAGTGATATAGTTGGAATTATTTATAATGAATAGTAAGTATCATGAAAGATTAGATAGTATGTCTATCATTAATCTACACGTATCACATTAAATGGAGCAATAAAAAAATAAATTAACTTCATTTGAATCAACATTCGAATTGACTCTTTGATAATGATAATAAAATTCTAACTTCCGAATTTCTCTTGTGGGCTTGTTAAACAACATTTCCTGTATGATAATTGCAGTAAACATTCTTACCTTAACTCAATGTCGACTTGTAAAATTGTTCATTCCACGAATGGAGATATCTGCTGATTTGATTGGTAAACATACAAGATAACAAAACACAAATACATTGCCTACTTCACCCGAGTGCTTTATGATATTGGAATAAATTGCAAAAACACCGAAAACAAGCGTCGGTTATCAGGAACACAGGAAACGCGTTTGTTTATGATTTGATATGAATTGCAACTGCTTCGGCAACTTTCGTCGGAAATGATCGTTTAACAATTAATATTATTCACCATTCGCCGGTTATTATTAAAACAGGCATAAATTCTTCAGACCTCGCGTCGTAAAGTTGTTTTGAGAGATGTAGCATATATATACGGGATGAGTCGGGAGGAACGAATCAACGTGAAAACAATGCAAAAAATTCGCACGTGTAAACTACGTTAGAGATTACTGCTTCCCGCTCAGTTACTTTCGCCTCTGGCGATCACCTTTCTCTCTCCTAAAGAAGCCTCATATGATTGTAGGCGACACATCGAGTTATCGATTAGCCATGATACGGTGTAAACTCGGAGCACGTTTAGTTTTAACTGACTCCGGACGTGGAAGACTACGTTATTAAAATATCTCTTACATACATGTTGCACTTCTTAAAAACTCAATCCCAACTCATCCCACCTATCGGTCCACCCCACACCATCGTATCTGTAGATATTGCGGTTTCATGTACACTGCCGCTCAGAGAAGTTCGGTCGGTTGGTAAAAAACATGAAAAGGTTACAGAAACAAACGAAACTAAAAACAAAATGCAATTTTATTGTATGTACAGGTAAAAAAGACAAAAATAAATAAATAAAAAGTTGTATATTAAAATTCAAGACACTTACTGTATTACCTCTACATATTAGAACACGCCCCAAAAATGGTCAACTCCCATGAAGTAAATCATAAAAATGGCGATTTAGTTCCCCCGAAAAGAAGCACATTAAAAATAAGTTTACTCCCATCGAAAAAAGATTCTCCAAAAAAAGGAAATCACGCCTCTTCAAATAGTCAAAGCTAAAGCAACGCCCAGCATTCCGCAAAAAAACATTTTTACCTAGCAAAAGATACAACCCATTTAATATCCTTTTCTGTTCGGATAAAATGAAACTTTTATCGCTATGTTTATTGGTCGTTTGTGAAATAATTGTTGAATTATTACTTTCATTGGCTGCGAGTTCAAACTTAACATTTTAAATTAAAACTTATAATTAGCGGGACACGATCGTTTATTCATACAACCTATTACGTTTTCTGGTGTCAGATACGTACACTGCCGTTCAGAGAAGTTCGGTCGGTTATTAAAAAAACATGAAAAGGTTACAGAAACAAACGAAACTAAAAACAAAATGCAATTTTATTGTATGTACAGGTAAAAAAGACAAAAATAAATAAATAAAAAGTTATTCTGGCCTAATGTAACATACTGAACATTATTTTTTTTTTCGTCGAAAAAACCTCCTTTGCTGTTAATCACCGCTCGAAAACTATTCTAGGCATTCTTTCGATAAGTTTTGTTAAAACGGATTGTGGAATATTAGGCCATTCATGTTGCAGAATATTCCGTAAATGTTCTTGTGAAGTTGGGCATATTTTTCGTATCCTCCTGTCCAGTTCATCCCGCAACAACTCTATCGGGTTCAAATCTGGGCTTTGTGGGGGCCATGTCATTACTTTCAGGGTGTGCTGTTCTTCTTGCTCCTTTAGATAGTTCTTCCACACTAACGCAGTGTGTTTTGGGTCGTTGTCATGCATGAATGTAAAGTTACGGCCTATTATACGCAATCCTGATGGCGCTGCATGATTCTGGAGTATTGCAAAATAATTTTCCTTCCTCATTACACCCTGCACTCCGCATAAATCTCCCGTCCCAGCAAAGGAGAAACATCCCCACAATAACACAGAACTACGCCCTTGCTTCACTGTTGGCACAATGCAGTTCGGGATCACTTTTCGGTTTTAGATCGTCGGACATAAACTCGTCGATTTTGCGCAAAAACCTCAAACTTTGACTCGTCACTCCAAAGCACGTGTTTCCAATCATCTAACGACCAATCTAGATGAGAACGGGCCCCCTGTTGCCGTTTTGCTCTGTTGTCCTGACGTAATAAGGGTTTTCCAATGGCAATGCGCCCATGAAGGTCCGCTTGTTGAAGTCGACCTCTTACCGTACTCGCCGAAACTTGTTCTTCACGGCCGCGATTGACTTCGGCCGCTATTTGTGGCGCTGTTAATTTTCTATTGCGTTTGCTTAATAATACAATTCTCAAATCTTCAGCTTTTGTTGTTTTCCTAGATGCTCCGGGACGAACACGATTTTCTATAGTTCCAACTGTCCGATATCGCTTTCTGATGTCATTTACTGTTGAACTTCTCATATTTATTTTTTCATCAGCAATTTGTCGCCCCGAATATCCTTCTTCGAACAGCGTAATAATGCGTGAACGTTTTTCTACACTGATAGGCTTGCCGCGTGCCATTTTGAAGTAAATTTTCTTAAAACTTTCGCGCAAAAACGACAGATGCACACCAACACACGTTTAACAGTAAAACGAAGCAAATTTATATCTTTACGCCGGTGAGAAATAAACAAGAGTGATACTGCGGTATATTTCCTAAATGTATTGTTCGTTAATAATCCCCGAACGACCCGTTTCAAAAGATCGGAAGTTCCGAGAAATTCTCGGAATGATAATAAAAGGGACTTTATTGTGGTTGTCGCAATATTTCCACTTTACATAATAATTTATGGCTTTAATCCCTTAGAAAAGAGTGTACGCTTAGTATTTTTCTAATTTTATGTATTAATAATTGTATACAGTGTGATATAATAGATTTTTATTGTATGACCGAACTTCACTGAACGGCAGTGTACATAACGCTGATCGATAGTAGGTTCTTCGCACCATTTACGGTTGTACCTATACGCAAATATTGGTACAGCCTTCAATGTCTTTTTTGCTGTTATATCTGCTATCGAAAGACAGCTGACACCTATTTTAATAGGAAACCGTTTCCGTCGTCGCAAATGCCTAAATAGAATTTCCAACATCGCAGGACGACCTTTTGGAAGTTTAATAGCGTCGAGACCCGGTTTTCCACGTTTGAATATCAGCTCTGACGTAATTTATACGGCACCCCTAGATGTAAATCGTACGTACGTTCATTAACCTTAATTGCCGTCGCACTAAGGGCTAACGGATAGGACCCTAATTCCGTTCCGATTAATCCGAGTTAGTTTCTTTATTTTTATGTCATTAGGCGAGGAAAACCGCGGTTGGCTTCCTTTGCTGTCATTAAGTTGGTCCCGTTTGTAAATAAACTCGTTTCTCCCTCGCAATTTCATCGAGAAAGCTTGGTTTAAAATTCACATTTATTGGAGATTTGTATACGCCACTGCGTTGTCCTCAAAAAAACTATGTAAACAAAAGACGATGGCTAATTTCTCTTTCCGCCAATGAATTTATCTCGAGGAAAGACATCGAGAATATTTTATCATTTTTTTTTCTAAATTTGCCCAGCCGATACCAATTTGCCCATTTAAAATGAGCAAATTGACATCGGCTTTGATTATGGGCAAAAGCAGCCGATACGAACGTCAAATCTTCAGATTTATTCGATTTCGTATTTCGTAAATTTATAGCAAAATCAGAAACAAACGAGCTTTGTATTGGGTCACGAAATATCACGAAAGCAAAACAAGTGTGATCTCCCAAAAATATCGCTTTACTTTAAAGAAAAAGGCGCATTAAATGCCTGAAACGTGACATCGAACAGATCGTTGAAAAGAGCTTTCAGCTACCTAAACGGATCGCGAATGGTTCCGTACTATGCACTTACGTGTTCCAAGAATCTCGACTTGGAAATACTTATAATAGCACCATCGATCAATTTATTGCTTCGCGATTGAAAAAAGGCAACGTATGTGCGTACGCGTGAAGAAAATTTTATATATAAAGCATACGATTATTGTTCTTGGTCTCGCGCGTTACTTCGCGAAGAGAAAGTTTTGATGTATTTTATATGACTGTTTTCGTTTCAGATTGGCGCTATTATGCGGAAAATATGAGTCGAATGCGGTCGCGTTGCGGCTGGCATTAGGAGTCTGTGACAGGGCAATTGAAGCGTACGACGTTCTGCTGGCGTTGTTGGAAACTGAGTTATCTCTGAGTGAAAATAGTTCAGGTGAATATAATTACTTATCCATTGTTAACTACAGAAGAGGTCTGTAATGTTTTGGAATGGTATATCGTATATACTTACAGCGCGTCGGCACACTCCGCACTACAACGACGCAATTTATTCGCTGGTACAGTGGACTAAAAAATCCAAAATTATTTGTTTTTAATTCATTTTTCTTGGCATCCGATGTTTGTTTTATTGATAAAAAGACCATATTTACTTATTTAAGTAAAAAAAAAAAAAAAGCACTAAAATCGTCATTTATTTAGGACTAAAGTACGAATTACAATATGCAATAATCTATATTTCATGGTAAAAATAAAAAATTGTGATTAAAAATGAAAGTCGGATAAAAGACTACACCTCGTTCGACCACACCTCGAGCCTTTTCAAATTCCGAAAAAACCCAGAACGAATTCTCCGCTAAACCGTTTCTCGCCACCTTTCGACGTTCCTCGACCACACCTCGAGCCTTTTCACGCTAAACGCACCACATACCGCCGAACACTAAACAAATCTTACCCCCAGTAACCTCCGTTCAAAAATTCGACCATACCTCACACCTTTCGACGTTCCTCGACCACACCTCGAGCCTTTTCAAATTCCGAAAGACCCAGAACGAATTCTCCGCTAAACCGTTTCTCGCCACCTTTCGACGTTGCTCGACCACACCTCGAGTCTTTTCACGTCAAACGCACCACATACCGCCGAACACTAAAGAAATCTTACCCCCAATAACCTCCGTTCAAAAATTCGACCATACCTCACACGTTTCGACGTTCCTCGGCCACACCTCAAGCCTTTTCACACCAAACGCA
>LR736887.1:2211741-2298880 GCA_902654985.2 Oryctes borbonicus
ACGCACCACATACCGCCGAACACTAAACAAATCTTACCCCCAATAACTTCCGTTCAAAAATTCGACCGCGCCTCTAAAAGCTTCAAAAAAAAACGAACAAACTCCAAGCGAACTTATTTATTTATAATAAAAAAAATCGGCAGGCTGCATTATCAGCATCATCGCCATGCTCGTCATTATCCTAAAAATCTCCATCAGTATCTATCCAGCTCATCTATTATATTACCCAGCAGGTGCTCTTTCTTCAACGACTTTATCGACATGGTTCCAAACAGGTTCTTCACGAGTTGTAGAAGTAAATTTTGTTTCTGGCTAATGCCTTTACATCAGCTCATTTAAAAATAAGGCAACTCATTTTTTTTTTACAATAGCCCATATTTCCTCAATTGGGGACGGTACGGTGGCAATTTTGGAGCACCATATCCACGAGTTTATTAGTTCATAAAGTTCTGGTTTTGTAAAATTGGAGTCATTTCTTGCCATCAAGCGCTCGATCATTTCAGCCTTTCTTTGTTCCAGAAATTGGGTCATTTTGAACGTTTACATGTTGATACGATCTAGCCCCAAAAAAATTTCTAGGTGGGGGATCGGGTGCCATGTTATGTTAAATTCATATCATCATGATAATCACCCGATTTTGTACCTTTAAGAAAAAAAAAAACAAAAATTTAATGATACTTTGATCTTAGAAATGGCATGGTTCTTGCTCTGCAGAGCGTGCCTGATCAAAACACGAAAACCCATTTTACCACCAGCATGCGCCATGGTTAAACGGCTACTACTTCAGCTTTTCTCAATTCACGTTACGGTGATTAAGCATGGCTAATTTGCACTTACTGCTTTGGGGCGCATGTTACAATTAAAGATTTTTTTTTCCTCATATCATTCGATCATACGGCTGACAACGAGAATCCATGAATGCTTCCGAATTAACCACTTATAATACGTGCGGTGCGGAGTGTACCTGCGCTTGTTACGTGTGTTATTTCCCATATTACTAGTTAAGCGAAAATAACAACGCTATTTACTACAAAGCAAAAAATCGCTCGAACAAGGACCACTTTCGATAACCGACGTATCTAAACTAAACGACGAACATTTTCCCCTTATCTTTACGGGATTCTCGAGGTGACATTACGGCCCGCCGATAAAACGCTAATTAGCCCATTACTTGTCGTCGCGTGTTATTTCTGCCCGCTATCCTCCCGTTGAACGTAACGCCTAATCTGCCAACAGAATCGCTGGAGAATAGAGCGGCTGCGGAAACGGTGGCGAAACAACTGCTGGCGCATCTGGACTCTTTTCAGAATACGGACGTGTTATTGTCGCCGTGGCAGAATCACATGTACAACAGTCCGACGTCGGAAAAGTGAGTATATATTTTACGAACAAGAGACGTAGTATAGTGTGGAATCTCTTTATTGCAAAAAAAAAAAAAAAATTATTACATAAAAAGGAATGCTTTGAAAACTTTAAAGTTAATATGTCCTGCTTAATATCTAAGGCTATAATGGATATTTGTACAAATTGTTGTAAGTACCAAATGAACCAAAATTAGCATTATTTATTAATTTTTTTTTAATTATTTTTTTTAATTAATTTATTAATTAGCATATGTTGATAAATTTATATCAATTAAAATTTCAAGCGTTCCTAGTTTCTGGGAAATTGCACGTAGACTTAATCGTAATCATTCAACTGTGGTTACGGTGTTGGAACCTGTCGATTGCAAATCAAGGTAAAGCACGTAAAGTAAGTTCAGGCGCACCCAGAAGGACCACCCTTCGAGAAGATTTTCTTTTGAAGCACTTGGTTGTGCAACATCCTTTTCAGTCGGTATAATTTTTCGCTTTTGTTTTGTTAACATTCTTTGTGGTACATTTTTTATTGCTTAAAAAATATTATTCTTACCAATAATCCCCTTTTTTTAATGTAAAACCTTTAAAACGATAAGTTTCAAAACATTATATTAAGGCAGGTTTATGTTTTATGTTTATTATTTATTTATTATTATTAATTTCTAAAATAGATATTTAACCGATGCTTTAATCCACCTCCTATTTATAGTGACGAACCATGGACAACAGAACACGAAAACAGATTGAGAGAGCACGTCTCGAGATTGAAGGCTGAACGCAGTAACATTCAAGGAACGTACGTAACCCTAGAATCGACGCAAGTGGAAAACGTACCCATACGACCTTCCTGTAGCCAAGAAGCGAGAAAGGTCGATTTAGAAATGGCCGTTTTGATGCAGGTAAATGGACGAAATACATTTTCCCCCGTTTCTATCTACCACGAAAATTTATTTCCAAAAAAAAGAAAGAAAACATTTAGATAAACCTTGGGAGAAAAAGAAAAATTGAAATCGACTTCGTATATTTCAGGAATTAATGAGCTTACGAGAGGACAAGACGGAACTAATGTCGAAACTGTTCGTATTGGAGAAGGAGAAAAGTACAATAGAGCTCAAGTTGAAATATGTGGAAGGGCAGCAAAAAGCGCAATCCGCCGCTCTGAAAAACTTACAAGGGCAACTGAAGGATACCGAAGCTCTCCTCGCGCTAGCGACGCAAAACAAAGTGAGTCTGTCTTCGGTCGGTTTTCTCCTCGGATCTACGTTTCCTTTCGTTTCGGCGGTCGACGTTATTTTTGCGGATCATTTATTATCTGCTCTCCCTTTCCCTCGGGAATTTTAATGGCATTGCAATCGATAATGTCCACCACCTAAAGAGATTAACTACAATTATCTATATCTGTTTAATTTCGGTAATTCCGTATTTAGGGAAAAGGGAAAACATAATTAAGGCGATTGGTCACGATTGTTACGTTACCTTTAATTTTTTTAATTTTGCACTGTTCAGAGTTTGTTTTATTAAATTATAAAAAAAAAAAAAAAAAAAATGTGAAGGTCAAATTAGTTTTACAACATAACAACATACAAAATAAAGGATTTCTTTAGATCAACGGAGCTCATTTAACGACATATTTTTACATGTTAATATTTCAGCACCATGTTAATTTTTTTTCGACAGTTTATCAAATTTTAATCAAGTACTCGCGCTGTGGCACTGGAACACTGAAAAAAAAACAAAATCCTTAACACGTTCCAATAGCCAAGCTATTATCATCAGCAATAAAACTAAACTAAAGTTAAATTTTACTCCTGAAAGGTTGTTCTTGATTTACAAATTAGTTCATAAAAACAGAAAAAAATTTAAAATGTGCCGAGCAAGGTTCAAATCTCTTCGTGTGTTACTGAAGAAACGATATCATCACGATAACAATATTGATTCTTAGACGGTATAGATCAAATAAATATTACAGATAGGAAACGGCAATTTGTTTGGTCGGAAAACGTTGATAGCGCCAATAGTCGCACAACCGGCCGAAAAAATCAGCATTTTACGAAGATATTTACATCTCGCTGTTAATGGCAACGAAAGCAAATAATCCATATCAGGGCAGTAACGATTGACTTACGTAGCGATAATACGAAATAGATCTTTACCTCAGAAAAGACGTAAATGCGGCTTTAGAAAAGGTACTTTAACGGCCCGAATGAATGAAGTGCATCGAAGAGAAGTATGGCGTGGAATTGTTGATAATTACTAAATAGGTCCATTTGTATTTTCCGGTCGTATAACATGCGTAGCTTACACCAACTTCTTGGCAAAGGAAGTCAACCTACAGCTTAGGCAGGAAATCTGCACCTGATTATTTTAGCCACCACGCGCGACCTTTCCTTGGAACAAGTAGTCCGACACCCTGGCCAGCTCGTTCACCAGATCTAAACCACTTGGATTTTTTTTGTGGTGGAGTCATCTTATGCCTTAAGGCGATGTATACTGTGCATTAAAAAAAGACTTAAAGCCCTTTTTATAACACAGCCCAATTAAACATTCGATACGTAAATAAATTATATTTGCTCTTGCTACTTGTCTTGTGCAACCTGTATTAGCGAATATCTCGGATCCAAAGCATTTTTTACCGCATATTTATTAAGACTTTTAAACTTATTTTCTAACATAGAGAGAATTCTAAAACACTCTGTATAATTAGATCATTGTCAAAGTCATATTGCTTTACATCCCAAGATACGTAAAATTCCATTACATCCCGCTGTCAAGGGTAACCAAAGTAAATAACAGTGTAAATCACATTTACATCTCTGCAATGAGAACAGTACGGATTTACTTACGCAGCCGGCATTACGAAAATATTTAAATATAACGGCATTGTGGTGCCTTGGCAAAACACACGAAAGATAAGAGGACTTATTAGGTTTGAATCCTACTCCGGAAAAATTTCCTTGTTTATACGAACCAATTTGCAAATCTGAAGGATTTTTTTTCAGTAGAGCGTTTTTGCCGTTAAATTCTAATTAACCATGTCTTTCCATCATAAATGTCGAAAAAAAATAAGACGTTGAAGTATTAACGTGTTTAAAAAAAGCTCTGTACTAACAAATTATTAAATCAAATTTATTTCCGCCAGGAAAGAGGATATTCAGACGCAGAACACGCCCAAGGTGTAGAATTGGAGCTGATGCAAGCGTTAGCGCGAGAAGCGAGGCTCAAAGTAAGATTGCAAGAACTGGTCTCGACTTTGGAGCAAGTTACCAAGAACGCCGAAGCGAGACTTTTAGAAGGCAGAGAAATTGTCCACGATCTTAACCATACAAATAGGTATTTAGTTGCGCTCCTCGATCGTTAAAGTTGCGTTTGTTGTATAGGGTCTATCCAACAAAGTGCACCCTTTTTAACTAATAACTTAACAACATGTGTAATTTTTTCGCTTGGCAAAATACGCTAACAATTTTCTTTCCCCCTGCAGCATATTAGCTGAAACTGTAGATAGAAATAACAAGAAATATCAAGCTAAATTTAAGAGAATGGAGCAGCAAATGCTACAAATGGTAGAACGTCATACTACACAGGTACGTTGTATATTAGGCTGCATAATTATATGGATATTTTATAACTAACACCAATCCAAAGGAAAAGAAGGCTGGAGACTTTTCCATGAATTACACAAACGCCTAAACGGCAAATTCACAGTATACAGGGTGTATACTCGAACTGTACAGATATATTCGACCAATAACAATTATAAAAACAAGTCTATGAATAGACGTGTGCTAAATTGTTTTCCCAAAAAAGTTATAAGCCTAACTAAAGCTAATTAAATTGGTTAGCTAAGATCCTTGTAGATTGTGTCATACAGGGTGACCCATTTTCGATGAGATTATAGATTACAAGCTACAAGAGAAAAAGTAACATAAGCGTCCCGTCTTCTTTTTTTTTATGTTACTTTAACATCGTAAAAAAATCTTCACCAACTTGATATTCAAGCGATATTTGGAATTTCACCTATTTCTATTGGTCCCTGTATATTATTTACTATAAGAGCTATCAACAAAAATAAATCGTCGAAATATTGGAAATAGATGTAAGTAAACTAAAGCTACTGCAGCAAGCTACAGCAAGTATTCAAACTAATTGACCATCTTGTTCTAAACACTTTTCACATCGCTTGAAAACAGATCGGGAACTTTCCAGGCGCAATCTTCACAATGTTGTTGTAGTTAGTTATAACTCTTTTTTTTATATGCATACTCCCAAAAAAGGGGGTCCAAGGGGATCAAGTCAAGCTACCATGCAGGTCATTAAAATTGTTATTTAAACATCTGGCAACTGTTGAAAAAAAAAATGATTTTCCTCCAATATTTGATGCAAATTAGTTACCAAATTTTCATTATGAATTTAGTAACTTAACGTTCTATTGTTCCTTGATGAATTTTAGCAACACTTTGGGTGGGGAATTACGTCAGACGTCAGTAGTGCAGGTAGTGCCTATTACTGTCTACTATCTTTCTTGTTTGGGTACCAACTTCAGCGTCGTCCCATTGGAGTGCAATTTTTGGGAGAATAAGTGTAACATTTGTTTGAATAAAGTTCATTAATCTTTGAAATCCACACAACGCTCTATTGTTCCTTGATGAATTTTAGCAACACTTTGGGTGGGGAATTACGTCAGACGTCAGTAATGCAGGTAGTGCCTGTTACTGTCTACTATCTTTCTTGTTTGGGTACCAATTTCAGCGTCGTCCCATTGGGGTGCAATTTTTGGGAGAATAAGTGTAACATTTGTTTGAATAAAGTTCATTAATCTTTGAAATCCACACATCTATGCAAAACCTCTTTTTTTTATAGTTACTTATTAATGAAGCGCATCTATAAAATAAACTCCTTGTATGTACTAACACCGCTCGCGATATAACACGACAATCTTAAAATTAGCTGGTAATTTCTGTTAATTAAACGATTTAATATAATAAGCCTAACGTTCGTTCTTCTTTTTGCAGGTACAATCCTTACAGCAGCGCATAGCGTCACTAGAAACTCCGCCTACAAATAGTTCGGAGAATTCGATGAGTTCTCTGGCCATTTAACTAATCTGTAGATAGTCCAAGAATGCACTGTAATTCTAATATGCGCACCTCTACAGTTGATAGATTGATACAGATTTATTCCTTTATTGTGGTTTCGAGATAGACTGTGCTCGCAGCAATTGGAGAATTCGTGCGAAATAGGTTTGGCGAATATCGGTAAATTTGAAAATTATTTTGGAAAGGAAAATATATTTTTATTCGAAACGGCTAAATAACCGCGTTCATATCCCGTTAGAAATGCCATAAGTACAAATAAGAAATGTTAAATCGCATGCATGCATTAGTGCGTCATGATAGGAAATAATCTTCTCCGCTACTCTCAAACGGAAGAACCTTGGTAAATATGATCTTCCGGCTTCCTACGCAATTCCCTTTATGAGATTGTAAACATCGTTCTCACTAGCAGCTGAAGTATACAGTTTTTGAAGCATGCGTATTAATCCAACATTTCGTATATGGGAAGTGTAAAAACGCAAGAAACCTGGCAGACTAAGAAGAAGTCGCTTAAAACGAAGCTCAATAAATGGCAGAAAAGAAGAAAATATACTCTAATTGATAGAATACGTTGTAGTAATAGAGTAGAGCTCCGACTTGTTGAAACCATGTAGCAACTGTTTTACCAGTTCTTCTTCCATTAAGAAGAAGTTCAAATTTGCTTCATCCGTGAAATCACCATTTAAAACGTAAGGTTCGATAATTCTATTTCTGTCCCATTTTTTATGTAAATAAATAGCTCCGTTTCTTGGAAATAATCGCGAGGAGGGTGAGCAGAATGTCCGAGTCTCTATACTCCCCGAAGAAGAACTTACATATGAGGAATTCATGGATAAGCACGAAAATAGTCACAATGGTGCGACGATGGAGATTCAAGAGGATCTGTTTTTGGCTCCTGAAGGTTGCGCGTTAGCGCATTGTGTTGCCCAGGACCTAAGAATGGAAAAGGGTACAGCCAGCTTCATTCAAGAAGAAGTTTGGAGGAGTTGAAGACCTCCAAAGTCAGTATCCTGAGGTCGGCAAGGCGCTGTATCTATCGGGGAATGAACGATATTTGTTCTATTTGGTGAGCAAAGAGACTTCAATGGGAAAGCCAACTTATCACTCCATATGGGACACCCTGATAACCTTAAGAGGAAAGCTGTTGGAGCTGGGGATCGATAAGATCAGAATACCAAAATTAGGCTGTGGATTGGATTTCTTGAAGTGGAGGATCGTAAGAAGCATGATTGAAGAAATCTACCGATATACAGGGATTGAATTTCTGGTGTGCTGTTACAACCCACGGGCAGCAGAGGGAAAGCGACGGACAGTAACGTTTTCCGCCAGACATCGCTGGGCAGAAAAGGAGTGAGATGTCTGTCCCGTCTTGACGACAGTAGTTCCTGTCCTGGGACGGAACAGATCTAAGAAGCTAGCAGTGTTACGTACGGTAGTTTGTAAATAGTGTTGGATTTAATTTATCTAGTTTGCTATTTTTAAGTTTATTAATTTACAGAATTTTGTCATTGTTTTCGACTGTACACAGTTAGTCCAGGAATTTCAGTTATTCACAAATATATCGCCAATACGCCACACCTGACACCAATTGTAACGTTTTTCTGCCTTTAAAAACGTTGTCGGGGCTCAAAAACAAACAACTCAGGCGATATACTCAATATAAAATGGATTTATTCTCCACTTAACGTCTGCCAACATTCAAAATAAAATAATCATTGTCAAACTTAAAAATAGCAAACTAGATAAATTAATTAGCTAAATTAAATTAAAAATTAAATTAAAAAATTACAAACATCGCTAGTACCAAGAACAACAGTCAACAAATACAAGAAAATAACATAGACGACTACAAAAAAAATAATTACAAAAAACTGTTCCATATCCATCCATTCAGCTTTGGGTATTCAATCAAGGATACTTTTACAAGAACATATCGTATTAGAAATAAAAAATAAAGTAGAAAAAAGAAAACGCGATCACAATGCTTTACGTACTACGGTAAAAACTGTAATGCGCAAAAGATTCCATCCCGGAAAAAATCGAATTTTTTAGGGAGAACAGCCGAAACAAAGCAGAATGATAAGCAGTTCTTATAACATGAATTTACCAATTCCTGCAGTACCGTTCTAGTATATAGTAAAATATCGTAAAGAATTACAGCAAATGTTAATAAAAACGAAATGGTTACGAAAAGTTTTGCATGTCCTATTGTGATTAATGATAAGCAACTTCCTCAAATTAGTAGCGAAGGAAAGGGAGCGGATGTAATGCAAGAGAAATGGAAGAACACTGACTGATATCTATTTTAAAATTGTTAACGTGTGAATAGACGAAGGCTCGAATAGGTCCGTACGCCTATTTGAACGTATAATGTGCTTAAGCTTATGTGATCATTATTAAATTTATTATTATTGATATTGATAATAATCGGTATGTCTAAAACGCCAGCCAGTTTTCCTTGAATATCAGTACAAATGATACAAAAAAAAAAAAGATTGATAAATTATTACTCCATTTTTGCTATGTTCTCATTTGAAAGTAATTCAATGAAATTGTGTATATTTTACGTTTTTAATTCTATGATATAAAATATATGTATACATTGTGTATCTTTTATTAAATAAATATGTTTGCAATATTTATGTGGTTTCTTTATCGCCTTACCGAACAAACGAACAATAAATTAAAAGCATTCTTAAACTCGTTAAAGATTTACAAATATTTTACTATTGTTTGTGCGTAGACTGTATTTTTTTGTTTTTCGAATGAATTTAACACCTTACTATGCCTATTTGTTATATAAAACTACACTGGTGCTTGTTTTGTTGCTATTTTTTATTACACAATATCTTGCGTTGTTTTTTACAATAAGTAAAGTTACTACATAAAAAACGTCACAGATAGCGCCAATAATTCCAAAATATTACAGGAAATTATAATGGCGCAAAATTCTAATATTAATTAACATTAAATTCTTTTGTCGCGATATTGTTTTCGAATTTGGTAATTGCTTTTTTTAAAGAAATACAGAGTATTTGCTAACGAATGGACTCTTGCATACGAAGGGAGTCAGTATGCACAGATATATTATCGCGAACGCTGCCATTCCGGTGCTAGATACGAAAAAGTTTTTAAGATGTTTTTTTTTGTAGATTATGAACCGATCTCGATTATCTTTATTGTTACTGGACGAACACGGGAAATTGCCATCTCTATCCATATGAATAAAAAATAAAATTGAGAGTGTAATTCGCTGATTAAAAAAAAAACACCGTCTTGAGCGTCTTCCGTGACTTGCAAAACTGGAGGAGCGAGATTAAATGTTATTAACATAAGGTGCATTATTTCTGCAAAACGCGTCCGCCGTGGGGAAAATATGTTCTTGTATAAAGAAAACGATCGCTCTACATCTAGTGATGTTATAATTGCATAATTAAAAAAAAATCTTTGAAACAACTTAACGCATCTGTAGACGGACCTTCACAAATTTTTCTAAGCGTGGCAAAATCTAAATCTTTGTCTAAAACACTTTCAAACTTAATTAGAACACGCTCATTTTTTGCGTCTTCTACCGAACAAAGCTGTGCGTGTACATCTTTCACAATTTGCAGCGATCCTCTAACGACAGTGAAGAATTTTGTAATTTTTCTATTGCTTGCGCTACTCCTATGTAATTGCCGTGAATAGTTTGTAAATCACTTTTAACCTGACTATCTTCAATTTTTTTCCGACTTTGATAGCACATTCTTTCGGATTGAATAATAGAAACACCGTGCGCCGATGGTGCTGACCCGAATTTGCTTACTCTACTCATTACTGCTTTTAGAGAAACACAGCCTGCTGTCGTAGAAAACATGAAGGTGGGCATTAGTACTTCTGGAGCAATAGAGATTTGTTTTACTGTACCAAAACCTTGCCACCCACTTACCTTATTTCATTTATTTGGTCCTTTCATCACAATAACATAGAAATTTTTGACGATTTGATACACTTAATACAAAAAAATTCCGTATTATATATATAAACATTGTTTAATATTAAAAAAAGAAGGATCTGGGTAAGTTACAAGTCAGTGAAAAAAAGAATAATGAAAATGTTCAATGTTACAGTAGACAGCTGTATATGATCTTGAAGCTGCTTCTATCACACTAATGCAGGTACATCACAAATGTGAATAAAAACGTTTTGATAATATTAATTAATCAGTACTTTCTTCATTTAATACCACAACGTTTGGTGAAATCTGTCCAATAAAACGTCTTATTAAAAGAAAGTGATTTAATTTTTAACAGATTAACATTAATTAAATCTTTCAGCAGATTTTTTTATGTTATTTGTTTGGATTAGCAAATATATTGATACATATGAATTTTTTCGATTAGTGTAAAATCGAATATCTCAGTTCTCTTATTTAGAAATAGTCAGCAGCTTTCTTCGAAGGTACATCTTTCTAAGCAGATATTTAATTGTTATTATGTTAACAAAAAGTCAACAATTCCAAAATTTCTAATAACTAACAACATAGCCGCATAAACTGTTTTTAGTTATTATAAAGCTCTGGAGATTTATCGAGAAGGATCTTTTAAATCTATAAATTATAATTGTCTCCAATTCAAATACAAATTTCTAAAGAGAAAATATGCTTAAAAAACAATCTCTACTAAAAGAAGCAGAAATAATACTCTTCCATTCGTTTAGAAATTAGGAATTTTGCCCTTGGCGTACGTTACAGAAAGCTGTATGAATATAACAGAAATTAATTTATTGATTGGAGCAGAAAATTCTATCTACCATCTATTGAAGAGAAGTTTAATTACAAACTACTGAATTCGGGTTCGTTTTCTTCTAGATAACAACAAACACAAAGAAATCTTACTGGTGTGGAAAGCTATAGATTAGTTGAATTCCGTAATTTTCCATGTTTTCCTTCTATACTCGATCACTTTGAAACTCTTATTTCGTTCAACTACCTTCCTTTCCCATTCCTTCCTCCTATTCCTCCTACTTTTGAATATTCTTCCACTTGCTATTCTTTGAACATGACCGAAGTGAATTATCTTTAACTGGAGCCTACATGATCTGACCTCAATGCTGTTTAAATTATTTCTTCTTTATTTTTTCCGCTATAATCCAAGGTTCACGTGAGTTGAGATCATAATCGGTTTTACAATTTTTTTAACTACTTCTATACCTTGACTACTTATTACCAAGAAACTTTTTTTTTCACATCATTGAATATTTTACCAATTTTTTCAATCCTTGCATTCGTTAGCCGTTTCGAGTTTGAGTTTGAGTTTGTGATCTACACTATTTCGATTTTTCATCGCTAACATAACAGAGTTCAAAGATCTTCACCAATTCTACCTCGCAGCGTTCGACGTTGTATATTTTCATATTTGGTTCGTTTGATGCCTTTTTAAAGGGTTACATTAAATAGCAGCATCAACGAGATCCACTGTTTGCCTTTCTCTTGGAGTTGTCGATACGTCTCTTTTAATTCTATCAAAAGCCTGCTTCATGCCCCTGAAGGGATATATACTGCTTTATTTGTCCTTATGGGCTTATCGCTGATAAACACTGGTCCTGAATTCATCTATTCTTTCTGAACACGTGCAATCTAAAAAAAACTTCCAAAGCTGCAGTTCCGCAATTCGCTTTCAACTTCCAAACTTATTTATTATTGTTTTAGTCAGAATTCATTTGAAAATGAATTGTTTCAAGCTTCTAATTATATTCAACAACATCTATCACTTTCTAAGAGAATGATGCCATATCTCATATACAAGCAGCATTACGCCCACGTAGCACAGACTCGTCTACCAGATCCCTCATTCAACGCAAAAAAAATTCTTTAGCCATACTCCTAGTTACTCAACTAATAGCGCCACTTCTAATAACACTGTCCAGTGTCTCGTCCGTCGCAAGAAAGGTAATATCATCCGCATAATTAATTGTCAAAAAGTCGTTGTCTACATCTGAGCAACCGACAGCATAGACATCATTGAAATACACGACAAAAGGTAACGGCCTCAAAAACGGTTGCCGTGCGGAACTCCTTTGCTTAATTGAATTTCGCCGGAATGGACAACACGATTATTTGTGTCCTATTCGAAAGATAAGATGCAAACCGAACCATAGTTTTAAGTTTGTCTAGATAGGAAGGGCGGCATTAACAGCGTTAACTTCTAAAATCCTGCTTCAAGAATCTTTCTTTTTTTTGATAAAATTGAAAAATTCGAAAAGCGACTTCATTTATAAAAAATCAGGTACAGTAAATACAACTAATTTTTTTGTTCTTCAAATATTTGGTACCCAAATCCCAAAATTGCATTTTTGCTGTACGTAATTTCATAAATATTGAGATTTCTTCAAGACTTGATATTCAATTATTTTAAACTTAAACATGATAGCACAATATTTATTACAAGTAGCAAAAAATAATTAAAACAATATTTTCGAAAACATCTGTGGCCCAGTTAAAAGCTGCTCAGACAACACGTTCAATAAATAGCTGTAGCTCAGTAAAAATGTAACCCTCAAAAATATTTATTTTTAACCTTCTAAATATCCGAAATGGTACCCAGAAGTTCCCAAAATATAGCGATAAATAAAATTGAAGGGTACCATCTCTCTCAAAGGAGGTGTCTTGAGCGCCTTGTTTCGTTAATGTGTCCAGCAACGTCCACAATTCAGATTCAGTTGCCTCTATCGTGTCGAATCTTCCCTCTTTCGTTTTTGGAGAGAGGGAAAAGCCGCAGGAAGCCAAATCAAGCGATTATAATGGTTGAGGAACAACGGTCATGATGCAATGAAAGCCTTGGAGAAACCAGTCATTCCTGAACCATTTCCTTGGACGCTTCCTTCTAATATCCTCCCATAGCCGCGTTAGAACGATGAGATACGAATTATTTGTGGAAAATTCCATCTACATTGAGTCTCAGGATCGCACCCATAAATCCAATTCTCATCGCCTGTGATGACTTTACGAAGAAAATTTAGCTGGGCAAGTTATTATTTAAATTCTCTACAGACATCCACGCGACGTTGTTTCTGAACTTTGCTACTATCCTCATGTTCAATTCTTCCAACAAAATCCACTTACATCTGCCATAAAATAATCCCATAATGGCGCAGGTGTCTTTGATGATCATTTACAACAACATTTATTTTCCTCTCTTCATAAACCACACTATGTTTGTGGTGTTATTGGAGACCTGCTTTATCTTTCTGTTTTTTTAATTTAAAATTTGATTTCGAAATCTGCCTTTTTAATTCAATTGTTATATAAACATTAAGCAATACATTTATTCTCTATCTAAAGCAGCTCAATGACTAATCCTGAACAAAGTAAAATCATCCAAACACCAACTAAATTTTTATTTTCAATCCAACCAACAACGAGCTCTACCCAAAAATCAGCTAAACATCCATCTTTCCCATTATCCAAAGATAAAGCGACAAATAAACAATTTTTACCACAACCACAACCTTTTTACCACATCAGAGCTAATACGGCCTACAATACCCATTAAAAAATCACGATCAACTAGTTGGCGTTCAATTAACAGTCACTCCCATCAATTGTAATCCATAATTTCGCCTTACTACGAAACCTCTCCGTATCGAATTCTTCCCGGAGAGGAGCACGTGAAACGCGCTAGGATAGACAGAGAAACAGAGCCCGTAAGGAGAGCGCCGGACGCGAACGGGTGCTAACAAGGGTAACCGGAAGTGCGATTGGCCCGCAGGGGGTCCGCGGCCGCCAATGACACAAAACTCCGCCTTTCTTCCTCTTCGGCGAAAAGTTTAAACTTGGATTTATAATCGGCTCGCCTCGGATGTACGCATCGCGGACAACAGACGAAGGTAAATAAGCGAGAGCTTCCGTATTAGAATTTTTATGGGATAGTTGTAGGTCTCTGCGCTAAATTTTTTCAGGCAACAAGGAATGTAATTAAGAAAGCTAACGTTTTAAATTCGACAAAGAATATATATGCAAGCTCTCGGGGTGAAGAGGTTTCTTCGATTTAAGCAAATCAGAGGAAATTGAGCTTGAGTTCTTTGCAAGCATGAAATAATGAAAAAATTAAGTTGCCTATTTTAGAAAATCGTTTCCATTTTTTGTTAATAAATGTTCCTTTTAATCAAACCAATATGTACAGAAGCAGTGACATAAAAGAGCATAAAGGAAAATATGATTGACGACAAGCACTACGACTGACTTCAGTTCCTTTTTATTCGGTGTTAAAGAAGGGGAACTTCCATTGTACCTAGTCTACTTAATAATCCGCGATTCTAGTTAAAATTGAATTAAATAATTTACACTCATTTAAATATGATTCTTTCAATTTTTTCTTCATTAACTTACTAAACCTAGATCTTTCCTATGCACAACTTGCGCTGTTTAGAAGGGGATTATTACAATTAATTCGTTAAGGTAAAGCTCAATTAAGCTTATTGAAAATTCCTTCTTCGAAGTTAGCTACACACGACCTTAAACTTTAATACAAACGAGGTGCTACCCGTGTGTTCTAATAATAATAATAATAATGATAATAATTAATAATAATAACATACGTTTATTACCCAACAGGCTTAGGCCCAATAATAAGATACAACAATTGACATAATATATACACAAATCATAGAAAAAATAAAAAAAAAAGTAAAAATAAAATTCTACGGATACAAAAAATTAGTTCCTCTTGTTCCCACCTTCCTTCTTCCTACCTGAACAAGGCACATCTTCTAGCTGCCTTACAAAACGTGTAAGTAAGGAGCTCGTCGCATAATATTTGTCCTTGCAAACGGAAGAATGAAACAACTGAACAACTGAAACAATGAAACAAACATCGAATCTTGAATTTAATCGTGGCACCGAAAAGTTTATACGTTGAAGTAAGAAGGGGCAGTCGATGCCACTCCGCAACATCTAAGCCTAACATAGAAAGAAGGTAGAAGAAAAAATGTTTAGATCGTTTAACTAATTTTTCAGTATTACTCTGGGTGTTTGTCCTCAAAATGCTCTAAAACTGCCTCATGGTTCTAAATTTTTTCCTTCTTAGATGTTGTATTAAATTTTCCCTTTCTTGGATCCGATTTTAATTTTTAAAATGAAAGGTGGGACAAGGTTGATCAAGCTCCTTGAATCCGGACTGGCACCCAATAGCTTTCGAAATTGAAGCTGTACGGGCAGGAACATTGTTGTGCATGAGCCCCAGTTCCTCGACGGTTCTCGATGTTTATTTTAGCGTTGAGTTCTTTAAAGTCGATCCACGTTATCCCAAAAAAATGTAGCCATTTTTTCTTGTGCTATTTATCATCTTGACCTTCTGGGTGTTGGATTTATTTTTCCGATGCCACTCGATCGTCTCTCTTTTAGACAAAGGATCGTATATAGAATCATTGTTCCATCACCAGTCACTATTTGGTTAATGGCAATGTTGTCGGCTTCGTACAGCTCAAGAAGCTTTCGACTACATTCGGCACGTTATTGCTTCTGAACTGCGCCGAGCAAATTTTTTGATGCTCGTTCACAATCTTCAATACATTAATTTTTGAAACACATGCCTCTTTCCTTATCTCCTTATCCTTCACTCGTCGATCGCTCAATACGGCTTCCCAAACCAATTTGATGTTATCTCTGTGTCACTGCAATAAGAACCCGTCCTTCACGTGGATCATCTTCAAGAGATTCTCCGCCCCAAAGAAACAATTTTGATCAACTATGGCATACGATGGCGCATCTTCTTTTTCTTGATTTCGGATGATGTTTTCTCTTCTAAAGCAGGAAATGTTATCATTTTAGATATGCACCGCTCTACTTCTGATTATCTCACTTAATTGGGCAATGACTCCAAACAGCCAAATCGTTATTTGAACCTTAACTAAAGGCAGGCCGGTCAAATGTTAGCATTTGTTTTCGATTCATCTTCTTGCAACATGCTCAAGCTTAGAATACGCCAACTTTACCTTGGAGTTCGTGGTTATGGCGGTGTATAAACAAATTTCAGCATTCTCAATGTTGTATAAACAGCAAATACTAAGCCTTGTATAATGGTTTGGATGAATCATATGCAAAAGAATTTCCTCGAGAGAGCTCCGTGCAATTGTGGGTAAAACGTCGCTAGGTTGGGTACACTTTTGACGTAGTTCAAACGGTTTTGACGCGGTTCAAACGGTTTTGACGCGGTTCAAACAGTTTTGACGCGGTTCAAATTCAATGTACAGTGGACAACAACCACGAAAATTCTGCTCTGTTCATCTCACTTTCATTGATTTGAACAACGCGTTTCTATTTAGGAAAATCTTCGAGGTTTCTGTTCATAATACTAAATTTTATTACACGTACGAAATTTAAGCAAAAAAGACCCAAAAGTCAAAAACTATCGTATTATGCACACAAAGAAGAGAAAACACCATCACCATTCTATTTTCCAAGGTGCTACTTAATATTAAAACATAAGAAAGCAAAAATTTCAAATTTCTGGCGCAATTAAATACTTGAAAAATCTCGTCCTGGTAAGGAATCGAACCTAACACCTATCGCTTGCCGGACGGGTGTGCTATACCACGGAGACCTTGATGTAAAGAACGTGTCAAGTTCGATTCGTCATCGGGGCGAGGTTTTTTCAAGTATTTAATTACGTTGTGACCGTTTACAAAATATATTCTTTATCACCAGAAATATTCAACAAAAAAATCACGTGTTCAGGAAACAAAGAAACGTCGATTTGTTCAAATCATCTAAATTTATTTTGCTAAACATTTTGTGTAAAAACTAACATGATATTTATTTGATTGCTCGTATTCAAACGTAGGTTCTCTTTGGAGCGATTACCTCGGCTAATTAAATCTTTCCGCGTATGTACAAAAATCATAAAAAAAAAATAATTTGAGAGGAAGCGAAGTTCAGCACATATTGGAGAAAAATACGTTCCTTAACTGGATACCGTTCTCCTAATTACTCCATTCGTTTACCACGTAAAGTTGAAATTTGCAAACCCTCCATCATCCCATTATGAATGTATGCAACGCGCATAAAGCACCCGAAATCATCTCTCCACCATCAGGTAGCTATCGTTTATTTAATTTTATTCGGTTGATAACTACTTAAAGTCCCTAAATGATTCAGCGCTTGATATGCATGTGGGATCTCAGTAGGGCGTGCCCGCTGATCGAGGGGTGTGTTTGATCCCCCACCAGCTTTTCAGGTGGCAAACGCGGACTCTGGCGGCTCTTCGCGTTTCCAGCGTATTTCCTGTCATCCTCCTTTCAGCGACGCAAAGTTAACGGTGATCCCTGACAGACATCTAGTTACTCATTGTTAATTTATTTGGGTAAACGGGGCTGAGCTTATCGAGTACACGACGTGGTTTTTTTAACTTGCGAGTGTTTTCTTTTTTCTTTCCCTTCCTTCGAGTTTTTCCGTCGACGGAAAACTTCGAAAATGATGATTATGGTAAGTAGAATCTAGAATTAAAGCGAAGAGGAGAAAAGAAGAGGGTTCAGAGAAGAAGGCATGAACCAAGATCAAGAAGTTCCAGCTGCTGTTGGTGAATTGTCAAGGCTGGTAAGTATTTTCTTCTTATCATTAGTTCCTTTTCTTTTTCTGTGTTTATCTGAAGTAAATGTAGAGAAAGAGGATTGAAATTAATTTTTCAATGTTCGGTTGGTTAATCGTAAAGAAACTTGGAGAAGGACGAAAGGATATCGGATTTATTAAAATGAAAAGTTAATGTAACAGGTGTCACTTCGAAAATTAAATTTTATTAACACTTGTTGCAAACTAACAACAAATAAATTAATTATTACATTAAAGCAACTTAAGCCAATGTAATTTTTTGATAATTCCATTTTAAGAAATCTGGTGCAATTGCTTGTTTCTAACACATGTAAAAGGGACTTATATTGAAGGTCCCGGGCGCGATTTGCATAATCCGATGTTTTTGGTAAATATTAGTGAAAATGTAGAAATGAAATAATTAATTGCTTGTTAACTAAAGTTAGAGATGCGCTTGGTGCTAAAAATACAAAAGGAGTACCGAGCAATAATTCTTTTTTACTGCACATCTTTAACATGATTCTTCAAGAAGTCCGGTCTTTGTTTTGAAAATGTTTGCGAGAACTTAGTTCATGCCATGGCAACATCGGCGACTTTAGTTATAAAGCAATGTTTCTAATTCAATTGACTCAATTAAATACAATACTTATTTGCATACTTCTAATGCTTTTATTTATTTATTTCTAATGTCCCACGAGCAATAATTTTGTCTTATGCTTACTTTACATTAAATTGTTCACATAATGCGACATATAGGTAAGTTTCGTTAATCAATCAAATTGTGAACTACATGCAAGCAGCTTAATATCTGATATACGAAGAATAAGAAAAATTGATAAATTTGCCTTAAATTAGAGAATAATTTTGAACGTTTTTTTTATTGACAAAAAAGAAATAAGAACGGTGTTATTTCACAATGAAATAATATAAAAATTTATACGTTGTCCACCTCGACTTCATGCACTACTTACTATACGCAATAACTCGGATTTAATGTTATGAATGCAGCTCAATTTTGGTGCATCAAAGGTTCGCGGCAAATAACACCACAAAAGGTAATTCAAACGAATGAAATCAGAGCTTCTTGGAAGCCGAGCAGCATAATATGTAGCAAGGTCTTTATGGAACCACAGCCAACAGTTGGTACCTCTCACCAGTCACATTCCTATCCCGTTTTGGAAGAAATATAATCCGATGATGCCACCGTACCATGAGCCACACCATGCAGTGACGTTTTTTGGATGCACGCCAAAAGTAATTTTGTTTGTTAACGTATCCATTTAACCAAAAATAATTTCAATCTGAGAAGATTTTTTTTTTGCGTGAAATTATGATCCGTTTCAACTTGATCCAAAGCTCAAGTAGCAAAATCACGGCACTTACGATGGTCGATTATGTGGCTTGAAGCAGCTATATTCTCTATACTTCTTACATGTCGACGTTGGTGTTGACGTATCGTGAAAAATAATAAAAAAAAAACCTTTTTTAAACTATTCGAGGAATAACAAGCACAGAAGTGCGATTATCTGGGCCATAATTTTCGCGAAGTGCTTATTTAATAAATTTAAAAAAAAACTTTCTTGAAGCATGCATTTAACCATCAAAGTAATTCCCATTCCTCTCTACTGAATCTATCCATTTTATTCTTCCTCCATTTTCCGGTTGTACCTCCACTTAAAACTTGTTTTGTAGGTCTATCTCAGCCATCTTATTCTCTATTTTTGATATCAATGCAGCTGTCCGTACAGCTGCAGAAGCTCTTCATCAGCTCTTCTTCTCCACATGCCTCCTTTCTTGACGCCTCACCATATCTTCATCAACATTTTCCTTTCCGCATATAGACGCTAAGTTCTTTTCTTTTTGATTTAGCTTCCGCAAAATACTACTGATCTTATTATTATCTGGTATCTTTACTTTCATTGAGACATGTTGTGATCTGAACTCATTCTCCAGTGCTGCTAAGCTTGTAACTCCTTCCTCTTCAGTTGTTGATCTTTTTAAAGCTAAATTGTATTCCATCTTCTGTTTCCAATTCTAGCTTCTCATCCTTAGTCCTCACTCTTTCATTTCGATATATTTCGTTTTCTCTACTCTGATCTTCAGTCCCTTGCCTTTCGCCTTTGTCTCTGTATTATTGCGTCTATTAAGTTTTCTTCTTTTTTCTTCTTCTAGTTGCCTAGTATTACATCTGCATACGTTATAATTTGAAAGAATCACATTAAACAACAACTCCCACTCATATAGACTTTATAATTTGTATCTCCCGAAGTAATTTTCACCGTTCCTATCAATTTCTCTGATATTCCTAATTCTTTCATGGCTTCATATATCTTTGGCTTTATAGACTTGTTTAAATCTGCGAATAGCCATAGGTAGCCACAATTTTTGGTCCTAATTCATTTTCCACCAATTAGCTTTTTTTTATTTTTTGTTGGCACTGCTATAATCTTGTATGTTGCTTCCCAAATAACACTTATGCCTTTGTAATTTGCACAAAGCATCTGGTATCCTTTTTCATCGTTCCATCTTTTATGCATAGCTTTCTTTTCCTATATTTTCTTAATTATCTCGTAGAGTGCTTCTTCGAGCCATTCACCTCCCATTTTTAACGATTCGCCTGTTATTCCGCTTTCACCAGAAGTTTTCCTATTCCAAATTTTACTAATTATCATTTTCACGTCTTCTCTGCTGACTGGTTCTAATATCTCACTTACCTGTACTTTCTCCTTCCTCTCAGTTCGTCGCACTTGTTCCTCTTCCGTAAATGCTTCTTCGAAGCTTTCTACCCGTCTCTGTGGAATTTCCGTATTCTCTTGTTTGTTTTCTATCACACCTCTTTTCTGTGTTTTATTGTGTTATTCTAACTCTGGAATCCTTAATTTAAAAAATACAGCACCTGATTATTTTTTGGCTTGGAATATATGCCACGATCAATTGAAAAAATACAACTTTTTAAGCATGTTTGATGATAATTTTAAACTATGCCCTGAACAAGAAAAAAAAAATATTTGGGAAAATCTTGCAAGCCCGCGAAGGTGACTCAGCCTTTATATAATTACGAATCGTTTCTGCGGAAATTATTTTTAAGTACGAATTTAAAAGTAATTTCAACGTAAAATTTGACTAGACACTACATTGCTTCCCCCCTAAAATAAAAAAAAAAAAAAAGAAACCTCATTTACAACCGCCACACGTAAGACATTGCGTAGATTTAGAAATCGGATTCTTAAATAAGGAAATTAGACAATTTCGAACCGCTGATGACGTTCCAATATTCAGAATCGTAATCTTAAATCTCCGTCTTCGATTATTTCGGCGTAATTGCATCAACAGGTGTAAGGGAAGAGATTAGGGCACGAAAAGCAGCGGTCGAAGTCGAAGGTACACTATTTCCACGACGCGTCAGTAAAGGACGTGTAAACAATGGACGTAGACGACGCTTTTTTCAGTTACACCTAATTGATCCGACCAATCAAGTAATGACATCGACTTTTCGCGGCGTACACACAATACAACTGGATGGTCGCTTGACGTCGGACAAAAGTGAATTGACGTGTTTTCATTTGTTAAAAATGTTATACTATAACTTGGTTACGTTCAGAGCAGGAGTCTATCAATTTTGCGTAATAGGTTAAGAAAATATCCTACCAGAAAACGTGCAAATGTGTAACATAAAGAACTGAAATTAAGGAAATAATCATGAGAAGATTCCAAATCACAGCTCTTTGCCTGATGTAATCTATTCCTTTTTTAAAATCAATCTGGTTGCCTGGGACCTTTTCAGATGTTTTGTGGTTCCTCTCTTATTAGATCAATTCCATTAGCTTTGCTTTCTTTGCTAGATTTAACAGTCTTGTGAGTGACCCCTTCGGCCTTCGGCTTTTGGGTATTCCGAACCCATTTCTGGGAACTGCATTCCTGCCAGTGCATTAGTACAGAACATGGACGGCAGTCTCTTCTTCCATCTGGCAGTCTCTTCTTCCATCTGGCAGTCTCTTCTTCCATCTAGCAGTCTCTTCTTCCATCTGGCAGTCTCTTCTTCCATCTGGCAGTCTCTTCTTCCATCTGGCAGTCTCTTCTTCCATCTGGCAGTCTCTTCTTCCACCTGGCAGAATCTAAATGCTGTTTCTTCTATCAGGCCCAGATTACTCATAAGCTTCTTGAGCACACAATGTCTCGTTAACACGCCCATTATTGTTCCAACAGACTTCTTGCTTCTGCTTAATAGGTCCGTTATAAATATCCAATCATAAATTGCTTGGCCTGTCTCTGACCTGGAATGATCTTCCACCAGTCTTGAGATTTCTTATCTTTCGATTGTTTGGTGGTTGCTTTTATTACCGGGTTATTAGCAGCGAACCTGCTCAGGCTCTTTAGGTACCCTCGATGGCCTTCGCGTCCTGGTATCCAGGCTAGGGTCACCTTAGTTCGGCTTCCCTACCTCTTGAGTGCATTCATGCAGTCCCACACCAGTTTCGAATTCGCTTGTTTATCTAGCGTTTTTATTACTGCTTGACTGCCCGAATAGATCGATAGCTTTCTATCCCCAGGACTGCTACTATTTCGTGCTTGAAACACTATGGCGCTTGGGTTTTTTTAGATATTTTAGGTCTACTCCCATAAGTCCCCAACTCCTCAATTACGAAACCTAAATCTGAAAGCAATTGGAATTAGTAAAATTAGATGAAAAAGACGATGTATCGACTAAATTTATTTATTTAAAAACTTAGAACGCTCTGATGAAGTACTTCGATGTAGTGTTGATGGAGCATTGTCAGCGCTTCAAACACTGTACAAGCACTCGCAAACTTAAAAAACTTAAAAAAAAAAGATATTTGATACTTGACTTTATTTAAGTGCTGGAAGTTTTAAAGCAAGTCGAAGTATTTCAATTGTTTACAGAATAATTGAAGTACTTCTAAAACAGCTGAAACCCTATCTTTAATCTTCTAAGAAACGTACTGACGATGAAGCAAACGTTTAGGTTAGACATAAAATTATTTTCATAGAATTTTTACAGAAATCTGCATTATTTCTTTAATCTTTGTAAAGTTACATATTTTTAGCTAAACAAGCATCCCAGTGTCAATGGGATTTGCATTGCTATCTGCTTTATTATTGATTTTACGAAATGGGCAAAAGTAGGCAAACTGGTGACGTTGTATGGATTCATTAATATTCCATTCTACTAAAAAAATCTTTATTTTTATAACTTCGCTATTGAAAAATATTTTAGACAAAGGATAACTGGTTATTAAATCTTCCAGGTCAGCATAATTCTCTTGGTTCAATCCAATAACGCCCTAGTACTTTCTACTTGCTATTTCTATTGTCAATACTTGGTATTTAATGCAATAAACACACCAAATACAGTATTTGATAATTCAAACATTTTTGGAAATGAGAGCATTTGATATTCGTTATTTTAAAGCACTCTAGCTCCATGCTTTGTGCTTGGTATCTGAAGCATTTTACTAAAACGTTGCTCAACATTAAGTTCCATTTGCATTCACACATTGCTTTGAGCTCGCTCCGTACCTTTCACATTTTTCCACATCCGGTACTTTTAATTATAAAATCAAATATAATATTAACAAGATCTATTACCAAAACTACTAAAGAAATTATGAGAAATTAGACAATAAATCCTGTTTTTTTAAGAGAAAACTTGAACTGCCTGCTGTTTGATTTACGCAGAAATGCCAATTGAATTGGTAGTGAAATTAGTGCCACAGTATTTCACTTTAAAAAGAACGGAAATAACTAAAAAATCAACCCAAATACAAGCTGGAACGCTAAAGTCGCATTACGTGGTGTACTATTTCTTCGACTTTACATAAATCTAGGTCTTAAGCGTGGCTTTCCTCAAAATACAATTAAGTTCTTTTTTGAACCTCAAGTATTCCAAATGTAATTTGAATTAAACCAGCAATTATCAAATATTGTACAGACACTGCCGTTCAGAGAAGTTGGGTCGGTTGGTAAAAAACATGAAAAGGTTACAGAAACAAACGAAACTAAAAACAAAATGCGATTTTATTGTATGTACAGGTAAAAAAGACAAAAATAAATAAATAAAAAGTTATTCTGGCCTAATATAACATACTGAACATTATTTTTTTTTTCATCGAAAAAACCTCCTTTGCTGTTAATCACCGCTCGAACTATTCTAGGCATTCTTTCGATAAGTTTTGTTAAAACGGATTGTGGAATATTAATCCGTTCATGTTGCAGAATATTCCGTAAATGTTCTTGTGATGTTGTGCATATTTTTCGGATCCCCCTGTCCAGTTCATCCCATAACAACTCTATCGGGTTCAAATCTGGGCTTTGTGGGGGCCATGTCATTACTTGCAGGGTGTGCTGTTCTTCTTGCTCCTTTAGATAGTTCTTACACACTAACGCGGTGTGTTTTGGGTCGTTGTCATGCATGAATGTAAAGTTACGGCCTATTATACGCAATCCCGATGGCACTGCTTGATTCTGGAGTATTGCAAAATAATTTTCCTTCCTCATTACACCCTCCACTCTGCATAAATCTCCCGTCCCGGCAAAGGAGAAACATCCCCACACTAACACAGAACTACGCCCTTGCTTCGCTGCAGGCACAATGCAGTTCGGGATCGCTTTTCGGTTTTAGATCTTCGGACATAAACTCGTCGATTTTCCCCAAAAACCTCAAACTTTGACTCTTCACTCCAAAGCACGTGTTTCCAATCATCTAATGACCAATCTAGACGAGAACGGAGCCACTGTAGCCATTTTGCTCTGTTGCCCCGACGTAATAAGGGTTTTCGAATGGCAATGCGTCCATGAAGGTCCGCTTGTTGAAGTCGACGTTTTACCGTACTCGCCGAAACTTGTTCTTCACGGCCGCGGTCGACTTCGGTTGCTATTTGTGGCGCTGTTAATTTTCTATTGCGTTTGCTTAATAATACAATTCTCAAATCTTCAGCTTTTGTTGTTTTCCTAGATGCTCCGGGACGAACACGATTTTTTATAGCTCCAGTTGTCCGATATCGCTTTATGATGTCATTTACTGTTGAACTTCTCATATTTATTTTTTCAGCAATTTCTCGCCCCGAATATCCTTCTTCAAACAGCGTAATAATGCGTGAACATTTTTCTACCCTGGTAGGCTTGCCACGTGCCATTTTGAAGTAAATTTTCTTAAAACTTTCGCGCAAAAACGACAGATGCGCACCAACACACGTTTAACAGTAAAACGAAGCAAATTTATATCTTTACGCCCGTGATAAATAAACAAGAACGATACTGCGGTACATTTCCTAAATGTATTGTTCGTTAATAATCCCCAAAACGACCCGTTTCAAAAGATCGGCACTTCCGAGAAATTCTTGGAATGATAATAAAAGGGACTTTATTGTGGTCGTCGCAATATTTCCACTTTACATAATAATTTATGGCTTTAATCCTTTAGAAAAGAGTGATTGCTTAATATTTTTCTAATTTTATGTATTAATAATTGTATACAGTGTGATACAATAGATTTTTATTGTATGAGCGAACTTCACTGAACGGTAGTGTAACAACGAACATTATTTTCTAAATCTCCTTAAACTAAACTATTCTACGCTAAAATTACAAATAAACTAAATTTAACAAAATCGCATTTAAAAAGGTCGATATTCAATAAACCCCGATCGAAACCGTCGGACGAAAGCAGCCCGCTACGAACGCAGCACATTCTCCTGCAGTTCGACTCTGTCCGCAAGGATGCCAGACAATACAGAAAGGGAACTTAACAATAGAACGTACACACGTTGTATGTTTACCCAAGTCATTCAGTCATTACGTTAATTGCCAAGGCACCTTTTCGATACAGTTTTTTCAATAAATCCCCGTTCAATAAGACAACATACTGTATTTCTATCAGCAAATAGTATTTCAATGTCTCCTTATCGACGCATTGACAATGCATGAATATATGGATTGAAAATTATTTTCATTACGTTAAAATTTATTTTATCAGGAATTGATGTGAATTATAGTAAAATACATTGTATTACGCCCTAGAGGCAAGAGGTAAAATTATCAACGATATATTCGCCCTTACTTTCTAGAACTCTTGCCAATTCTTCCAACCAATGTCATGGAAACATGGCATAATAAGGACAAACCTTTGTATTCTTACTAAATATGACCTCCTCGTGCAGATGCTTAGTTTTGGATGAGACTATTTTGTTTCCATGAACGTTAACAGGTTTCCAAAATAAAAAATTATACGTGACTCATACCGAAAAAATAAAACTTAATATTTGGAGTTCCACAAGCCTCGATGCTTGGTCCATTGTTGTGCTTTGTGTTTACAATCGACCCAACAAGCAGATATAAAAAAATATGGACTTATGGCACTTCTATTCTTGCCATTTCTGACAATGAAAGTAAACTTTGGAGAATAGTGCGTTGCCTTCAACGGGCGGTGTTTCGCTGATAGCCTCCTATTGAATACAAGCAAATCCGCAAATGTCGAAGTAAAGTCAATAATGCGGATAACCTTGTTTTTAAAAATGAAGATTTCTTGAGCTTCACGGTTTTCAAGAGCCTTTTTAGAATCGTCGACGGAGCAACCTTTTGATAATTATGAGAAATAACAAAATTCCAAAATTATGATGCCACGCCCACGTTTCTAATTGAAGCAACAGATTATTCCACCACGTCTCTGTATTTATCATTTATATAAAGCAATAAAAAAATTGTGCCAAGTACCGACCCATGTGGTACACCAAATCCATTTTCCAAACGGATTAAATCAGTTATTCTATTGCAGCGACCTAATTTTAAAAATTAATTTGTACAAATTGCTCTCTATCACTAAGAAAAGCGAATACTCGCCGACAAGCCGATCCTCTAACACCAAATTTACTCAACTCGCTCAACAAAACGCCATGATTGACACCCTGCTGATATCGCAAAAGATCGTTACAAGACACTCGCCTGCGTCCACGAACTCTAAAATTCCACTGCAAAAGGAATCTTTAGCATTGGAAGTTGAGTAAGATGGATTAATGTGCAGGACAGCGTAATAATATACCAGGTGTTCCATTTAAGAAACTTGTATCGTGCACAGCAGAATTTTCTAAGATAAATTTGTGAAATTCACTGCAACACTTTGTATTTTATTTTTATTTTTTTTCATTTATTGGGCGTTTGAAGCCATCAGCAGGAATCTGTAGTTATATGTTGACGTTTTGCACTCATTTAATTTAATTACAAATGTAAACAGAGGATGGCCGTTTTAAGTAAACTAGATTCAGTTACAGGTATTAGCACTCTGGTAGATGATGAAGGGTAAGGTCGCACCTCGCACTATGCGAGCTCTTACTAAAGGGTTACTAGATAATTATGTTATTGGTAACATAACACTAATGACTATAATGTAATATATGTAGTGGCGATATTTTAATGGGTTACTATTTTCAATGTTAAAAAATGTACGCAGCGCACCGGGATTTAATTTCCACTATATCGTCAGCACGTTACCTTAATTTGCCTCAATTTTCTCGAAAGAATTAAATTATTATTAATTAATTTTTATTAATAAATAATAATTAATTAATTAATTAAATTAAAGAATTAAAGAGTAGCTGGAGCTAATTATTTGGAAGTCAGTAAGTTGGTCACAAAAATAATTAGAGAAATAGTTAACCACAAACAAGTTTTATTTTTCAATAAAGTCTCCATCTACATGAATAGCCTTATTCCATCTTTTTTTTTCAATGCCCCAACGCCTGCTGCATACAAGTGTTTGGGCTGCCGTCTGAACCACGTGCGTGCCTCTTGTGGTACGTGGCATGGACGATAAAGGATGTCGCAATAAGGTGCTTTGATAGGAAAACCATTATGGTAATTCGATGGTAGACGACACATTAGCACATTTTTATTGTTAAACATTATTTAAATAATGGTGAAAGTTACACTGCCACGATTCGCAAATTACGTAAAATTTTCGGCCAAGAAAATCTTGCAAATGTGAAGAGAATAATTTAAAAATTCGAGAAGAACACGTTTACTGATGTCAGACCATCGATACGTGTACGTTCAACAGAAAACATCAGAATTTAACCATTCATTCAGCATCGTGTTTGAACCGAACATTCCAAGAAGCATTACGCAGCGTATTCTCACGAAAGATTTGCTTCTTCATGTCTACGAAATTCAGCAAACCCAAGAAGAACTGAAGTCTACAAACCATGCGCAGTAAAGAAAGTTGGCTCATTGAACAACAACGAGTTTTCCAACAAAATTATCTTCAGCGAAGCCATCGGCATTTTCATGTTGATGGCTTCGCAAACAAGCAGAATTTTCGCATTTGGAATGGAGAAGGAAATGCTGTGGAAATGTGTTCACTGTTTGGTCTGGATTTTGGGCTGAAGACATTATCGGATCATTTGTCTTTGGAACTTATGGTATCGAGGTATGATAATTCGGATTTTTGCGCTTCAATGGATGGATCTTGCAGACATGTAGTTCTACTAATGACATTTTTACACGAGACATCTTTAGGGAGAAGCGCCGAAAGACATTCGATACAATTTTTCCAAAGAAAGCTCTCTATCGCCGTTACTATTAAGAATAGGCGCATAGTTGGTTATATAGAGTCTAGTTATTTTTTAGCTTCAAATCAGAAAATGTTAAAATATTGAAATAACGAAGTAACTTTCTAAATTTTCTAGACACCCTCCACTTTGATCTAAATAACACCGCTCCATTGGGACACCTTTACACATAACAACAAAAAACATCAAATTTACCAAATTAAATTATAATTTTTATACGCCAAATTCAGCTATACAGGTTTTCCCCCACTTCTGGGCAAGATATTAAATTTTTTAATAACATCAGGTTGGAACATTCTGCTAGTTTTTTAATGTAAATCATTTCGTTTTATCTCCAATTAAAGTTCTCAGCATTGACCAACCTTTCAATATCAAAAGATCCAAGGAAATTTCCGTAATTTTTCCATAATAAATAATACTGCACTCTAGATTTACAATTATATTTTTCAGGGTAGTTTATTTGGAACGGCGTTAGGACCTCATTGCTATCAACACTCGGAGACCTATAAGTCGTCGATATCATCAGGTAAAACAAGGCAATTTATGTAAAATTACATCCGCCGATCGTTAGGATTAATCCATTATTTACACGTAATAAATATTCCATTAAAGAAACTCGACGGGAGTAGCTTTTTTGCCGTTTCATTAAATAGTTATCATATAGACGCAGATACACAACAAAGTTGCAAAACATCCAGAAATGAAATCTGTTATTTCAGGCCCGTTCCCAGCGGACTGGAGAGAAGCCTGGCATCAAGAAGGTAAGTAATACCAACTTGTGCATAATTAATGCGGTAAATGCGAGCATTTAACCCCCTCGTTTTCGAACGATCGGACTCTCGGCTCTCGTCCCGCCGAACGGCAGATATTTTGTATGCCGTTGTTATATTATTGTGATGATGAAAAAGATAGACGGTGCCGGGTAGAATGCTCACTTGTTCCGCGCGCTGTCTTCTTTAATTATTAATCGAGTCGAATGATGGACTCGTTACCTCTGAGAATTTCAAGCAGTTGTAATTAGCAAACGGAGGCTGAATATCTGCTTGGTTTTGAATTTGGAAGCGAAAATAAAAGTGGAAAATTCACCTTTTTGGAATGGAAAATGAATATTGATGATGTAATCTTCAATTCTCGTAGTGTAATTGCAATTACAATAAATTAAAAAAAAATAATAAATGATATATTTCGTAGCAAATTACTAACTGATCTTTTTTCCTCGTTTAGGGAACAGTTGCGAAACGGACGACAGTGAACAGTATGTACCGGATACTGATTTCCAATCTGCAAGCGTAAACGGTATGCTTTTAAATTAATTTATAATTAAATGCAACTGCCTTAATTTTCAATTTTTACTCCACCCGATAAAACCATAGACGCGGTATCGTTTTTACTTACGAAACAAAGTTTATTGACATTATATAAAATGTAAATGAGGGTTATTAATACTTGTTATGTAAATAGTCCATTTATAGATATTTCTGGGTATTTATTGCTTTATGAGGGGTAATTGGGATTTTCCCAGATCAAAATAGGAATTTTAAATGCGACGAAAATTTAGATCCTGCGCATTTATTACATTAATAGAAGCAAAAATGTTTCAATTTGATACTTCCCTTTATATGCAGCGGTTGTGCTGGTAAAGTGTACACATTTCACCGCGAGAAATTATATTTTATAAAGTGTTTGCAATATGGGTAAAAAAAAGCAATTAACCTTGATAGAAAGGGGTAAAGTTCTAGCCTGGCACCAGGATGGTGTTAGTAAGAAGGAAATTGCTAGTCGGTTACGAAGAAGCGATCATTCCGTTAGAAATTTCCCAAAAAGATCCGGAAAATTACGGCAAACCAAAGGCCAAGGGCGACCGAAAGCTGTAAGTGAGCGGGATAAACGCATGATATTGCGATGTGCATCCAATTCTTCTGCGTCGGCGAGAGTTATTGCAGAACAGGCGGAGGTACAAACGCACGTGCGTAATGTTCAAAGGATTTTAAAGGCGTCAATATCACGAAAGAAAATGTTGAGAAAACCGCCACTTTCGGCGAAACACAAAGAAGCGAGGTTGAGATTTGCTGAAGAACACGTATCCTGAAAGAAACAATGGGAAAAAGTTATATTTTCCGATGAGAAACGTTTTAATTTGGACGGACCGGATGGGTACTCGCATTATTATCATGATCCGAGAAAGGAACCAAAAGTGGAAATGACCAGACAATTAGGGGGTGGATCTGTAATGATATGGGCAGCGATTCCGCGATAAAAGTGAGATAGTGTTTTGCACGAACAAAATGACATTTGCGACGTATAAAGACTTATTGCGTGAGAATCTTCTACGTTTTGGAAACCAATGGGCCGGGCGCAATTTTGTTTTTCGGCAAGATAACGCGCCAATTCATAAAGCAAAAACCATTACTGAATGGTTTAAGGAGAAAAAGATTAAAACTTTACAGCAGCCGGCACGGCCACCAGACTTAAACATTATTGAAAACATGCGGGGTGAATTGGCACGTCGCGTTTATGGCGGAGGCCGTCAATATTTCACGGTCCAGGAACTGAAAACTTCAATAGTGACCGAATGGCAGAATATCCCTCAAAATTATGCGTTAAATTTATATAAATCTATTAATAACAGACTATTGGAAGTGATTGAGAACAATGGAGGATCTACGCATTACTGATCACTCATTTGTTGATTTTTGTTTTCCATTTGCAACAGAGCGTTTAAATTTTTGTCGCAGAAATTGTTTAAACATTGCAGTAATAATTTATTATTTAGTTCATATGTTACTGGAGGAGATATTTTTAAGTTTATTTTACTTTTACGAATAAAAACTTAATTAGGTAACTTGCTAGTTTCGCAAAGAAATGTTGTAACCCTTAAAACCTTTAAAACATCTTACCGCGTCTAAGTTTTTGTCGGGGAGTGTATAAGGTGAAGATATTTTCTAAAATTTAGGCTGATAATTACCTCTTTCGATGATCTTCCAGCTGGGTTCTTTTTATTGTTTTATTTTATTTCTATTTATTTTATTTTTATTTATTTTATTTTTATTTATTTTATTCCACGTGGTAATTATTTACCTATACGTTAAAGCAAGAAAACAGGCTGTGGCCTATTTTACTTATTTATTGCACAACCAATCAATCAAAAGAAAAATATTCTGACTCTCCTAGCAAAATCAGGGACACCCAACAAAGACAAGTACAGGCCTGTTGGCCAAGTGCTTAATTGGTGACTTTCCCCCAAAATTTTTTTTTTGTTGCCATCTCTATTCATCCCAGTAATCCTAAGTTTTGCAATATCATCTTCGACCTGTCTGATCCACTTCAATCTCGGCTCTGTATTATCTAAAGCTTGCTTAACTGTTTCATTTGACATTCTAGTGATATGTCCCAATCATTTTGTTCTTCACACTTTAATTATTTGAGTCTCCCATATTGTCCGTACATTTCTTCCCCCTCCATTCTTCACTCCTTCAAATATCCGTCTTATTTTTCTTTCCTGTATTTTTATATTCTAGTAGGTAGGCTTCCACGACCCTCTATATCACTATATTCTTGGTTTCCGTGTGATCTTGCATACTACTCTCCTTTCTAAATCCACTTTGTGCTTCCTCAAATTGGTCTTCTTCTCAATCTTTTCTTCAATGCTCTTCGTATACTTTTGAGACAAAACCTTTTTATTTCTATCTCCTTTAGACCCTCCATCTCCGTAAAGTGTCCATTTCCATGAATTCCGTTTTACCTCAATTAACTTGCTTTTTTTCTTATTTTTCTGATGCAATCTATTAGCTCTACGCCAAAATTACAACGTCGCCAACATACGCTAAGCATTGATAAATTTTCTTTGATTACCTCGTGCAGTGTCAAATTAAATAAAACGACTTATTTTAATCCCAACTTCAGTCACCAAAGTCTGCAGAACATGAATCTTCCACCCTTACTTTGTATCTACTAGATATACGTAATTTTTACCAAACTTATCATTTTTTCTTGATACATCGTTCTTATCCAGAATTTCCTCTCCTTACGGTACCTATCTTACGCTTTCCCAAGATCTATAAAAACTGTACGTAATCTAATTTTATGTTCTTCTTCTATTTCTTAAGTTAAAATTAATGGAATCAACAATGGATTTTATCATTCCAAAAACCTGCTTGAAATTTGGCTATTTTAAGAGTAGCACAGACGTCCTAGCCTGACATGAGTCAGGTTGGCGAAAAAAATAGAACAAGTTTGATCTATTTTGTGGGTTCATCGTTCACCGACTGTCGGTCCAGAAATTATTGTAATTCAGAATTTTTTCGAGCTTTCTTGTTATCTGTAAAACTCATAGCGTGTTGCATACTTGAGCAAAAATGCGCCCTCAATATTCAAATTTCATAAAATTGATTTATTTTAAAGGCCCCCCAAACTTTCTTTGTTTTTCTACGGTCCTAACGTAATCTGTATATTTATTTATAAATACCTACATCCACGAAGGTCTCTTTCATTTATCGTTCATTTATCCATTGAAATAAGCAGTTAAAAAAATCTTGCAAATTATCTCAAAATTCGCTGAAAACGCGTATATTACATATATAGCAATGCCGATTGAAATACGTATTAGCCAAGTAAACCATGCTCGGCTTATCGGTACTTCAGCTTTATCTTTCCTCCATACTAATTGTGCGGATTCACCCAGCGGGATTTTATATGTGCCACAGCGGGCGGTAGGAAAAAGTACTCCCGCTGCTATTTCACTCTTTCCCCACGACTACACGTTCGCGCTGCACGGAATCGTCTATTAATCGTCTTATACGTCCGACGAAATCTAGATCCATTCTTGAACGAACGTACGGGAGGAAGGAAGAAATGTGTACTCTTTTTTTTTATTAAAGTTTGATACGCGACTCCGTAATAAATCCGATAATTTTTAAATCTTATCCAAACAGACTTACGTATTTACTTTAAGGGGGTAGTCGACCTACTATATGCATACGCTCTCTGATTAAAAACTCTCGCCTCAAGGTAGAAAAGAATAAAGGGCGACGAAAGAAGATAGGAAATGCAGAATATTCCGTCAGTTTTTTGATAAAAGTTGAATCATTTAATTATGGACGAAATTGTTAAATTCTACATTGTAATAATTAATTTACAAATGGCGTGCTCCACGACCCAATGCTGGAATTCGTCTCTTCGTTTAGACCGCAAATCGGCTCTTATATTGTCTTTGAATAATCAGGAAGGATTCACCTCTTCAATTTTGATTGTAGAAAATAACTAAAAAAGTAACACGCTCCAGATCCGACCACTGCCAGAAAATCTCAGCAATTTCTGTTAACTTCCTATGGCTGGGATGGGGTTATCATGATGCCGAACACCATTTTTATGGGCTTAGCCGTCACAGGTTATCACGCAAACATGTTATAACCTGCACGTAGCATGCACCATTAACCGTTTATCCCAGTGGTACGCTATGTCCTCGTTGTTGAAGAATGTTATTAGTATGATATGAAGATCATTGATTTGGTAGCTCGCGACCTCTTTGGCCGTAAAGACCTGGGTGTGATCAGATTGTTGTATTACCGCGCTCGATTATGATGGCCTGGGTTGGCCATGTGAGGTTCTTTTCAGTTCTTTGGCAAACTATTATAATGGATTCCCGGATTCTTCACCATGCTTGAGTTTGTGTTCCGGCAAATCGAAACAAAGGACGTTCAAAACTACGTTAAGCGGTTAGCATTTCAATAGGTTCATAAAACACGGCGAATAATCAATGGCTAAAATATTGTCCGGAGATTGCAAGTACCAAATGCATGGCTTTGAGGAACTAAAAATCGTACGGTTACTTTTTGCTACCTCGCCAATTGCCTCATCTGATCTTTTGATAATTCTTCTGCAAATTTGTAATTTTGCATTCTTTTCTATCTTCTTAAATAAGTGTTAATATCCTTTAATCTGTTGAAAAATCTTGGAATTTTGAGGAGAATTCAAGATCGTTATATTAAAACTGAAGCTTCAAGAAGGTTCCCGCTCCAATTAAGAAAGTTATAAAAAAAGAATCTTCAGTAATTAATATTTAATACTTCTAATTTAGCCTGTCCCTACGTGTCGATGTGAACGAACCTGCGCAACATAGGTCCTAAATATTTTCGTACATGTTGAGCTTTAAGCGCTGCATCAGTCACATGCGAACGTATTTATTATGACGGCAAACAGTAGCGAGCTTGTAATATAGGTGCATGCTGCGCTCAAAGATCACCTGTCAGACGTTCTTTCAGTATCTAAACATCCATTTAATATTTGTATATTCTCGACTTAGAGCGCAGCGGGATTCGCCCTCTCTGCGCTGTCAATTCGCTACCGCATACTTGACGTATATCAAGTCCTATACGACCGCATGCTGCACGAGTTTTCACATTTCGCCCGATTCCTAGAAAAATAGTCCCGAAAGAAAAAAAATTCAACGTCGTCAATTAAAAAGTTTAGTAATTTTCTGGTTTTTCCCATTTTCCCCATAGTACTGCACGATATAAGACCATGAAATGATGAAAAAAAAATCTTATAGACTAATGACCGTAAGTTTTTTGTTTTCAAGATGTGGGATATTAAAAGTTCGAAATTCATTTTTTTTTTTAGAAAATTTGTTTCTGTTCAATATCTCATAACAAAAGAAGATCGGTACTTGGTCGATGTGAGCTTTAAAAATAAGCACATAATAAAGAAATAAAATGTTCAAATTGATGGCCTTATTCTTGGATACGCCCTTCCAATCTTTGTGTTAATGACCGACGGCTTCTTTGATGTATGCCTGGTTTATCACGGAATCTATCAACAGACTCCATAATTTCGTTCTACGGCGTACACTTCATCCTTCATAAACCCCAAAAAATGCAGAATCGAGGGGATTAAGGTCAGGACTACGAGCTGACCATGACGTGGAGCAATCCATCTATTTCCAAATCATTTTTGCAAAAATTCCTCTTGCTTGCTCTTCGAGAAAAGCGAGCTGACGAGCCGTCGTGCATTTAGTGGTACGTTCTTTGGATAATGTTGAATTGGACATTTTTTAAAAAGGTGTCCGGTTCATTTTCCAAGAGATTTTGATAGAGTTCGACTGGGTAATCAAAATGGACCAATTAGGTAATTGTCCATTATGCCTAAAATCTGCTTCATCATGAACAAGATTAATGACAAGAAATTTTGCCCTTCATTTCGTAACCTCTCGTAATAATTTACACGGAGTGTTCTAGTAGGTGATGGCGATTCTGGAAATTACGCAGGTGAAGAAGCTGTTCTTTAAGGAACATTCTCTCGATTCTCGGATTATTTTTTTTTCTAGCTTCTTTGGTTTGCAACAGTTCTACTTGCCACACTAGAAACAACCGTCTTTTCCCATTCTTTTTAATTCTACATACAGCTGGACAATTTTTTTTTTATGAAATAAGCCATGGCCCCTATTGCTCAATTCAAACCTAAGTATGCTGATGATCATAGATACTTGACGGTATTAAAACCTACAAATTAACGCAGTTGAATAGAAAAATTTTACGAAATAAATTTTAGATCAAAAAGAAGCTTTCAATAAAATTATTGAATAATCCTCGTATTATTTTTCCAGCTTTAAAGCCAGAAAACAACATGTCGGAACTCCTACACAACTTGACAAAAAACGCACACAGCCATACGACGGCATATTCGATAACCGAAGGATTCGAAGGCATATACCCCAGCGCGTATCAGCCACCGGGATGTTTCTATACCAATAGTTTATACAATAGGTAAGAGATCGAAAAGTCCCTGTATGTACTCCGGTGAATCGCTTAAATTTAACATCAGCAACTTTCATCAGCGTGCTCCGAGCAACATAAAACGTATATCGTATTTAAGGTCCACGTCGCCTAATAGACAGCCGACGGATGCGGTACAACATAGCAACGTTTCAGGAGTAACGGGCGTAGCTTCAGTGCATCAGAACCACATAATGCCTATCAAAATAGAACCGGCGGATCGGGATTATGAAGGTCAGTTGATACTTTATGCTAAATTTATGGGAAATTAAAACATCTTTGATGTTAATATTTAATATTTCCGGTACAAACATGCAAGAGACGTGGAATAAAGGTTTATTGAATGATAAATGTTTGACCTTTGTTGTTTGCTTGGGAAGGATCTCTTTCTCTTCTATTCGCAGGGAATATTCCATAGTTTCGGTTGTTGTTTTTAATAATTTAATTAATAATAAAGTTTCTTACAACAATATTCATGTTTTAATGGTAAATAATTATTTTTTAATGTAATTTTCGATCTGGTATTGCTACGTCTCCAGCCACATATAAAACTAGAATCAAATCTGATATTTTTCTATTTTCTCCAATTCCTTTTTTTGTGTTCGGTTACATCCGTTTCCAGTCAACGGTTTAAAATTGAACTTTAAAAATCCCTGTCCCCCCATAATTTCTATCATCTTGGACTTCCACTTTCCTCCAAAAAGAAATTACTTGTACCTCTGAAGGAGTTAGAATCATTTAAAAAACTTGCTTATTTTCCATCCAACAACTAGAAATAATTAATAATTTAAATTCGTGTGAATCAGCTTTAGAATTGATTTTAACAAAATGGAAGGAAAGTATGGATAAGGAAAATATGATAGTGTGTAGTGGTATTATTGATTTTAGAAGAATATTTTCGAAATAATAGATATTCTAATTAAACACTTAGAACACTAGTGTGTTAGTGACCAGTTGGTTTATCTAGTAGATATCAGTGAATAGAAATTGGCGAAGCAACATCCATTAAGAAACGGGTGTTCCACAGGGCTACGTGTTGGGACCTTTATGTTTTTTGAACCACATTAACGATATAAGCGCAAGTGGAAGATAGACTTTTAAATTTATTTGCGGATGTTATATTATTGGCTTTGCATGGTCAGGATTTGGATGAAAAAATTTTAACAGCACAGAAAGAGCTAAAGTTTTGGAAAAATGACCAGAGACGCATAAATTGTTTGTCATTACTGGAAATGCTCTAAATAAATAAATAATGCGAAAGTCTTATTTCTTAAATGTAGGTTTGGACCAATTAAGTAATTGTCGATTATTCTTCTATCGGATATTAATAGAAAGCTCGTACTGGTAAATTATCGCGACTAAAAGCTGCTTCATCGGTGAACAAGATTAAGATTTTGCAACCACTCGCAATGTTGTACACGGGGTGTTCTAGTAGGTGATGACTGTTTTGGAAATTAAACGGGTGAAGTGGTTGTTCTTTGAGAAGCTCTAAATGATTCACTGTTAACATTCCGTACAGCTGCACTTATTTTTCTGGTGCTTTCGGAATTGAGGCCTCCCCAGAAAAATGGTTCGCGTTACATTGTTAGTAACTCCTAGTGGCCACTTAAAAAAAGTATTTTAACTGCGAGTGAACTCTCAATCTTCATATTTGTATTGCTAAAATTTGAAAAATTTCGTGAAATATGTACACTGCCGTTCAGAGAAGTTCGGTCGGTTGGTAAAAAACATGAAAAGGTTACAGAAACAAACGAAACTAAAAACAAAATGCAATTTTATTGTATGTACAGGTAAAAAAGACAAAAATAAATAAATAAAAAGTTATTGTGGCCTAATATAACATACTGAACATTATATTTTTTTTTTATCGAAAAGACCTCCTTTGCTGTTAATCACCGCTCGGATTATTCTAGGCGTTCTTTCGATAAGTTTTGTTAAAACGGATTGTGGAATATTAATCCATCCATGTTGCAGAATATTCCGTAAATGTTCTTGTGAAGTTGGGCATATTTTTCGGATCCTCCTGTCCAGTTCATCCCACAACAACTCTATCGGTTTCGAATCTGGGCTTTGTGGGGGCCATGTCATTACTTTCAGGGTGTGGTGTTCTTCTTGCTCCTTTGGATAGTTCTTACACACTAACGCAATGTGTTTTGGGTCGTTGTCATGCATGAATATAAAGTTACGGCCTATTGTACGCAATCCTGATGGCGCTGCATGATTCTGGAGTATTGCAAAATAATTTTCCTTCCTCGTTACACCCTGCACTCTGCATAAATCTCCCGTTGCAGCAAAGGAGAAACATCCCCACACTAACACAGAACTACGCCCTTGCTTCACTGTTGGCACAATGCAGTTCGGGATCACTTTTCGGTTTTAGATCTTCGGACATAAACTCGTCGATTTTGCCCGAAAACCTCAAACTTTGACTCGTCACTCCAAAGCACGCGTTTCCAATCATCTAACGACCAATCTAGATGAAAACGGGCCCACTATAGCCGTTTTGCTCTGTTGCCCTGACGTAATAAGGGTTTTCCAATGGCAATGCGTCCATGAAGGTCCGCTTGTTGAAGTCAACGTTTTACCGTACTCGCCGAAACTTGTTCTTCACGGCCGCGATCGACTTCGGCTGCTATTTGTGGCGCTGTTAATTTTCTATTACGTTTGCTTAATAATACAATTCTCAAATCTTCAGCTTTTATTGTTTTGCTAGATGCTCCAGGACGAACACGATTTTCTATAGTTCCAGTTGTCCGATACCGCTCTACGATGCCATTTACCGTTGAACTTCTCATATTAATTTTTTCAGCAATTTGTCGCCCCGAATATCCTTCTTCAAACAGCGTAATAATGCGTGAACGTTTTTTTACACTGGTAGGCTTGCCACGTGCCATTTTGAAGTAAATTTTCTTAAAACTTTCGCGCAAAAACGACAGATGCACGCCAACACACGTTTAACAGTAAAACGAAGTAAATTTATATCTGTACTCCTGTGATAAATAAACAAAAATGATACTGCGGTATATTTCCTAAATGTATTGTTCGTTAATAATCCCCAAAACGACCCGTTTCAAAAGATCGGCACTTCCGAGAAATTCTTGGAATGATAATAAAAGGGACTTTATTGTGGTTGTCGCAATATTTCTACTTTACATAATAATTTATGGCTTTAATCCCTTAGAAAGGAGTGTGTGCTTAATATTTTTCTAATTTTATGTATTAATAATCGTATACAGTGTGATATAATAGATTTTTATTGTATGACCGAACTTCACTGAACGGCAGTGTATAACCGGCGTCTATTGGCATCCTACATCGCTACTACTATTTCCGAATAGCCAACTCCCCATTATTATTTAACACCGATTCGTAGTAATTTTCTTTCGTCATTGCTGCAAGTGCTCGAATTATTCTAACAGATTCTTTATTAACTTTTTCCATAGCACAACCGCCTACTCACTCCTCTTGCATTTCATCCTGAAGAATTTTAATGGTTTTAACACACGAAAATTATTAAAACCCACCAATTTTGGCCAGCGAATAATCACGTGAAAACGTCGGATATTCATCATCTTAACCACTCTTAACACACTTCGCGATACCGCATCCGCGTAAAATATGCCGACGCTTCGTCTTCGGCTCCTTCCCGGTGGATAAACACAATTTCCTCTCCGCCGATACCGTTACGACGTGATCTAATTTTTAATGTATAAGCTCATAGAAAATCAAAATTGATTCTTTTCCGATTAAAATCTGCATGGAGGAGAGCGAAGTTCACCCGCGGCGCATAAACATATTAGACGGCGTCGCATGCAAATAATCTTTCAATACCAGCGCCGGCGGAGGAATCGACGGACCCTTACGTTCGCACATGGAACCGAAAGGAATCAAATTATCAAACCGCAATCGCGCGACTTATATGTGTGCGGTGTGCTTGATTTGCGATCGCGTGTTTTTTTTTTTCTTTTTTTGGTGCACGTCTGTAAATTTTAAGGAAGGGAGGTACAGTTGGGAAAAAGAAACTATTACAATACAACATCATAGAGACGTCATGAGATGGTAATTGAATTTTTAACTTTACACATTTCAACGACTCGGTGATCCGATGGGCCTACCTTTGACTGGGCAGAGTTAGGCGTTGTCACACTGCAGAATCACCTTTCGCAATTAACTGCGTTCACCCTTTACGGTGAGGGAGTGCTAGTAACCAGGCCAACAACAAAACGGTTTATATTTAAAAAGAAAAATCACAAAGTTACGGCAGTTAAGCCAAATGCGTCATTTTTGAACAAGTTTTTCAAAATTTTTGTCGCTCCAAGTATGTCGTCTAGGTGCGTTTATAATTTGAACAAAAGGAAATAGGCGTTTTAGAGGTGCTTAAGAGGACAACATTGAATTGTGTTTGGTAAAGTTACTTCTTCACTGTTAACTTTATTTCGAATGCATAGCGATGGAGATTGAGGTACAAGGTGGCCCAAATTCGATAGTTTTAATAGGGAACTTATATTTCTAAAGGAGTTAGACAAAAACTGACCCAAGCTTCTGGAGCTCGATTTTAAAGGGAAATCGATTGGTGAAATCCCTATTTTTCTCTCTTCCTTAATATAAGAGACACAGAGCGTTTGCTTAAAATGTGCAATTTTTAAAAACTCTTTATTTGTGAAAATGCTTGATTTATATAAAAACTATATTAGGGCGCTTTTTGACGCAGAATCCAATGCTCTAATTTTTTCTTTTTTTAAACTCCTATTTTTTGAGATATTATCAAGACTTGTGTTTTTTTATATGGAACACCCTGTATATTTTTACACTATTGAAAAGCATATAAAATTACCTTTAGAATGATATAACACACTTGATATTTTATTTAAACAATTTTTAAATTATTTGTTTTTCCTCATTTCGCATTATTTTAAGATGGCGGTAAATAAGCAAATAAAAAATTTCAACAAGGCAGAAAAAAATCGTTTTAATATTAAATGTTACAAATAACAATTCAAACAAACTAAACTAAAGAAACCATTAATATAAAATATACCTTTGTTACTAAAAAATGCGTAAACATGATAAATTATAGCGAGTGTTCGAATTGTCCGCCGTTCTGTTGTAAACATAATCGACACCGTTTTCTTACACTCTGACATGAGTTCACCAACTCGAGCGGAGATAGAGAGTCGAACGCTTGCAAAACTGCAGCTTCTAATTCCTGTCTTGAATTGGGAGAATGCTTAAACGTAAGATTTTTAATTCTTCCCCAAAGGAAAAAATCCAACGGGGTTAGATCAGGCGATCTTGCCGGCCAATATATCGGTCCTTGATTCCCGATCCAATTGTTACCGAAGTGTTGGTTTAGGAACTCATTAATCTGGCCAGCATTGTGAGGAGGTGCTCCGTCATGCTGGAAGTGAACGAATTCCAATTGATTTAAAGGTATTTCGTCTACGAAAGGTTCAATAAATTGTCGCAAAATTTGCAAATAGGGCCCAATTATCCTGCCACGGAAAATTCCTACCCACGCATTGAAACCGTATCGTCCTTGGTCTCTCCTCTCAACAATAACATGAGGATTTTCACGCGACCAAGTATAAGAATTAAACCTGTTAAAAATTCCCGCACTGCTTACGTTACATTCATTTTTAGAGCAAAATTATGATTTTCTTCACATTTTCCCAAAAACCAGACGACGCTCCAAATCCGCGGCAAAAAGGTAGTGCACTTTCCTCGTCCGATAGGCTTTCATTTTATGCTTTTTTAAAATGCGCCTTGTCGATATTCTTGCTAAACCTGTTCTTTGTGCCATCTGGCAAGTGGAATGTGTCGGGTTATTTACAGTTTCCCCTAAAACAGCAATTTCCTCTAATTCTTTGTCTCTATTTTGAGCCACATCATTTTTAGGTCTCGGCTTTTGAAAGGATCCAAAATTTATTACATTTTTCTTTAACCTTGAGAAAATGTCTCTGAACGGTCGTATATACAGTCGTGTATACAGTGTGATATAATAGATTTTTATTGTACGACCGAACTTCCCTGAACGGCAGTGTACGTACAAATTTACTTATTACGTTTAATAAACGTGTAATATATATTAACCTACGCAGAGATCCCAACCGACGAAATGCATCATGTCCGCAGATCGAGACGTATTACGTATGTAGTCAAACATAGACCCCGTTATTGTTTGCCCATGTAACCGAAGAGTACATGTTATAACTTTATTAATATTGATTAGTTTCAATTAATATCTTCACCCTTCGCGTATCGAGCAAAAGCCCGGAGGCTACCGCCGAAAGGTACATTCGAACACCCATTTAATATTAACCCTACAGCTGGGATTAGGCTAAAATTCGCCAGCATGCTCCGCTTGTATTTCACAAACATATATGCGTACGTACGTGCACTATGGTCGGTTAAATATCGTACGGGGAATATTAACCGCTCGTACTGAATTCCCTCCATTGTTTGCTCGTTATGTGTATCTTGTTTGTGTACTTACGCCTATTACGTTATTGTTTTCGTTTTAGTATTATGTAGTAAATGAGTGTTAATTTGAAGGTTTTTGTCCTTTAGAATGAGGAATTTTCGAAATTGTGAACCTTTCAAATTTTCGTTTCGAAGAAGAAGAACGTCCGTTAAACAATTTACAAACACCTCACGAAACGTTATTTTTTAAATTTGGATTTGGGTTCATTTGGCCCATGTGCCAGTTGCAAAATTGAAGGCTTCTTTCTGCATTTCCAGGACGCTTTAAATTTAACACATTGTGAGTTATGTTGGGCGGTACTTCTTACGGGACTTCTTACAAGCTGAACTTGTATTGTTTCTAACAATGACAAAGTTACCCACAAACTTTCCTTGGAATAATTTTAATTCAGTTCTGACCTGCTGTATTCATAAGCATATACTTAGTGGTTATTACAAATCACACACAAGTTACTTCTTCTGATGATTTCCTTGATGATTCGACTGAACACTATTGTTTTTTCTTGTAATTATTAAACGCCCAAAAAAAAAATTAAATATTTAATTTTTAATTACTTTTCGCAGGACATTACAGGTACGCCTATGAAAAAAATAAATCAACTATAAATACAGCGAAGACCTCTTGGAAAAGCCAAATCTCAACGTCTATCACCAATACAGGTATTTTCAACACTTTTACCAATTTTTTTTATTCCCGCAATTTACTGCTTCCGCTCGTAGAAAAAGTTTCAGATGAGAAATGCCGAGGAGAACACGCGGAAACTCGTCAAAATAGTAACGTCCAAAGTACTGGAAGAAGGGGTTCTTTACAACTATGGCAATTCTTGGTGGCTCTGCTGGACGCGCCGGATGCTAGCGCGGGTTGTATAGCTTGGACGGGCCGAGGAATGGAATTTAAATTGATCGAACCGGAAGAAGTATGATAAATAATACTAATAATTAAACGAATTATATAAATCCCTCGCTTTTGGGATTTAATTTCAGGTCGCTAGACGGTGGGGAGCGCAGAAGAATAGGCCGGCGATGAATTACGACAAACTAAGTAGGTCGTTGAGGTATTACTACGAAAAAGGAATAATGCAAAAAGTAGCGGGTAAATTAGCACATTTTATGGATGTAAATATGTGATTTTTTTTAATTTATTTATTTTAGGCGAGAGATACGTTTATAAGTTCGTGTGCGATCCCGAAGCTCTATTCAACATGGCGTACGGAGGGCATCTGGATGGATCTCTAAGAAATCAACAGAATTCCAGACCAGAAAATCTTAGCACCAAAACTGAATCGCACCATCTGGCGTACACGGACATGCTCAACTTTTACAACTGTGGTATTCCCCATCCATATCAGCATCTGCATCCCTACATACAAGATTCCAAACGGTACCAATAAGGCATCACTTGTTCGTTCTTGAGGCCAGAATCACTTGATGCGTTTTACATGGAAGGTTATCACACGAAAATATTAACTTTTTGTAACAACTGATTTCAATTAATTTGATTTTTAACATTGAAATTTCAACGAACTATTAAAACGAAAAAAAAAAAGTTTAAATTATAATTTTAATTTAAAAACGTAGGCTTCCACGGCCAGAGTCAGTTGAAACTAAACGTGTCCCGGGTTTGAACCGTGTCATGTCGTTGGTTAAAATAAAACGTTTCGCCCACAATCGTATGGGGCTTCTTCAGGAGGGTGGTAGGCAACAGTTAGCACGGTAACTCAACGAGTGAACCACGCCAGAGGCGAAACTAACTGAGCGGGAAGCAGTTGATCACGGTAACTCAGCCTGTGAGCCATGCCAGAGGCGAAAACCAACTGCCGCCCAATTATAATTTTAATATTGATATTTTCGTGTAATTCTCTATCCATCAGCAAGTATTCTTAACTAAAAATGGTTTAAGTTACGTTCGCAGTTATATATGTACAGTATTTTATTTATTATGTAATACCAAACATCATGGGCGTAGATAGAATTTAATCAAGGCGGAAGAGGGGCCAGTTAGAGTTGATATATTGGAGACTTTTCTATGATCGGCAATAAGAAACGAAAGTGAAATTATTTCAGAGATTTAGGAGGGGAGCGGGAGGGCACGGCCCCTCGCATTAGCTCCCCATTAGCTACGCCCATGCCAAGCGTACTTGTTTATATTTATTTCTGTAAATATCTTCGTAAATAAACTGTTTTATGTTTTAGTAAACAAATAGAGAAAGCGTTTTATTACCGAATACTCAAATTTACCCATTAAAAAATTTGTTTCGACCTGAGTTTTGGAACAGAAAAAAAAATTCCCATATACCTTGATGATTTAAGTTGGTAATTCGCATAATAAAGATCACATTTGCAACCTACCAACCTAAATCTGGCTTCGTAACTGGCAAACCGAAATTATTCATATTTTCAGCAATTGTGTCGTTATGTTACAAAAGTTATAAAATTAAATAAATTAAATGCTGATAGCAAGGACGGTGGCGTAGTACGGCAAACAACACGAAAATATCGGCACATTCCGCATGATACAAGTCTAATAAATTAATTAATCTGGGACGGCCGTTTCAGGGATACGTGAGATCCTCATTCTCAACCGACTGGTCACTAGTTAACAATAAGGATGCTGTGCATCCTCGAAACAATCGTCCCAGATTAATTAATTTATTAAACTGGTGCAGAGTGTGCCGATGCTTTTGTATTGTTAAATACACATAAAACGAATACTGAAACATGTTAAAAGATAAATCATTTAACTGCAAAGCTAATTTCAAATTTACTTTTCCGCAACATCGTATTGATCGCAATTTTATTGCTAATCGCAATAAAATAGCGCCCTGACTTATGCAACTTATTGCTCACGTCTAGTAATATTTAATGGCATCATATTGGTGTACCTGTGAACTGCGGGTGGCTAGCCTGACTTTTAAAATTACGTTCTCCTTTCTAACCTGAAATAAAATGTATATGTTAACCTAAGTAACCCTTTAATTTCATTTTTCTCAGAATTATTACTTTAATTAACAATTTCTATTAAGTTACTGAATAAAGGCTTCATGATTAAGAAGAAAAATTGGTTAAAATCTGGCTCTGTAAAGCTAGGACACGAATCAAAGGATTTCAATATATCTTGGAGCAGTTCTAGTTCAGAAGTGGAGCTTTGTGACGAGACTTCAAAACACAACAAAAAGCCTAAATTTAAATCAAAGATTCAAGATTTTAATAGGGCCTGCGATTTACAGCAACGAGAGGTATCACCAATTAGATATGACAATGCCGATACAATGGAGTCACCTGTTATGGGTGGAAATATAAACGACTTATCCCCAACGTTCAATGAGAAAAGCAGCGATGAATTAAATAAATCACCAGTTATAGGAAAGAATATAAAGGCAAAGAATTGGAAGAAACGTAAGAAAAATTTAGTAAAATCATGCGAATTTCGTCAGTATGAATCCATCGAGGCGGAAACTGAAAACAGTGACGTATTCTCTATATCTAGTTATTCTTCGGTTGGTAATTCGCATTCGCAAGATTCATTCTCGATCAGTCAGCTTACGACTAATACAAATTTTATTGGAATAAAATCACCAAACAAAGACAATGATGTTGAAACAGAAGCAATATCGCAAAGTTCAAATGATATATTTTCACACGGTGCAGACCCGGTAAATATCGACGTAATTACCACACAAAATAAAACATCTGATATTCAAGAAGTATCAATCTCGCAATATTTAAGTTCTCAGGAATCTCAGATCGCAACATTTAGTCAAAGTAGCATACCACAATATTTAACGAAATCTGATACTAGTACCGCATTTACATCGTTATCCACAGGCACCACTTTCCATTGTCTTAAACGTCCTGCGAAGAAGAGATATAAAAGAGACGGATTAGCTAAACAATTACAAAAGACGTTGCAGAGTCAACGAGCTAGCGTCTCGATATGGAAACATGAAATGTATTTGAATAAAGACCATTGCGATGACTTTTTGTACCTACGAGTTAATAAAAGATTTACAGAATATCGAAATATTATATTTGAATGTTACCTAGTGAATGATCGTACAACCAGCGATGTTAAGTGCTTGGTGGTATTGAATAATACATTTGACGAAACTGAGTCGTATTCGCCATATTTGAAAATATACGAACCTTACAGTGTAAGTAATATTATATATCTTGAGGAAAGTTTACGTTGTTATTATAATGTTTCTAAAATATTATTTCGAAATTGATCTTCGTATTTGTAAGATCTAAATATATAATAAAATTTCTATCGTATATAATTAATCCGATTTTATTTCTTTTAGGTCGTTCTATGTAAAAATAAAGTTAGATATGAAATTTAAAATTACATGTAATTATAATTAATAGATAACCCTGTATTTTATATACAGGTTTATGCTTTTCGTCTACAAGTAAAAGAGCTCGTCTTTGTGATTCAACGTGCTGCTAAAGCCCTGTAGAGCCCTATAATTGTAATAAATAGAAATGGGGCATTGCAGGTTCCGATACGCCCTCCGAAACTCATAGTAAAACTATAAAACGAATGAGGGCAGCTTAAGAACAACTCTTTTCGTAAAAAGCTTCCGTTGAAACTGACGGACAAATGCACGCTCTAACAAGCCTTAGCATGTCAGTTTTTATTAGTTTTTGTTGGGTTCGGTGAGTTCGAGCACATTCTCTTATAGTTTTAAGAATATAATTTGGCATTATCTATTTTAAATCATCTATGTAGACCCTGTTGCGAGTTCATGGTTAACGATAAGTATAACAAGTTGGTCCGTTGTCTCGCAATTCTCTATTAAGCGTATTACAAGCGACCAGTTTCATGTAAAAAACACACCTTCAGGTCATACTAGAAAGAGAAATAGGAGAGGATAAATAATTTTTTTTTTCTTTTTTTTTGGCTTAAAAATGAATTAACAAAATCCAGCGATGTTGAATTGTTCTATCGACTAATGATAATAATTTCAACGAGGACCTACGTAGTCCTCTACAGATGCCGCAAAGCAAAAAAATACAATCGTCAACACCTTTTACTTTAGATATAATAAATATGCAAAAGATGGCAAGGTAAACGTTTATTAAACAAGAAAATAATACAATTATTTTTCAAAGGATTTGCCTAAAACTCTCAATTTGGAATGTATTTCGTCCCAATCTAGATAATTCCCTATCAATAACCGTTTTGCATCTTTCGTGTCCTCATACCCTAGACGACCATGGACCAACCTCGTATTATCGATGGCTAAAATTTCTCCTAGAATAGGAAAATATATAAGATTTTGTCACGGATTTGAATAGAAAATTACACTACCTGGTTGCGTCTTGAGATGAGCAGCATTCACGTAGATCTCCTCCACGAATACTTTCAAAGCTTTATACCACGGCTTCACCTCATCAATACCAACCGTAAAGTACGAATCTCTCTGCGGAATGGAGTGGCGGATAACAGATATGTTTCCGTATTTATCTAAACTACGAGGCTTTTAAAATTTAAATATATCGATGGAATTAATTTATATTTACGATATCATTGGATCCCGATGGATCTTGTGAAATGATACGCCGTCTTCTTCGCCGACGTCCGACCAATTCACATCAGTTCTAGACAAAGTATCGAATACGTGCCTATTTTCTTTCCTTAACTTCTCGGCTATGTAAAAGGTGTCCGTTAAGAGATTTCCTCCGCCTTTACTTTTGGTTTGAATGAGACAATGTAAGAGTATAACCTGAAATGTGAATCACTTCAATTCGAAGCGTCTGCGTTGATTTAAAATTTTTTTTTACTCCAGGTTTGTAACGGTAGTAGGGAAGATCCGTATGGAGCTGTAGTGGATTTGATAGGTACGCTACGTTGTTTGTTCCTTCTTTAGCGATGACGTAGAATGATTCCCTGGAAAACATAAGCTGGTTCCTGATTTAAAAATATCAATGAGGGCTCACCCGTAATGAGTCTTTTTAGCGAAGGCTACTCTTTCTGCGATTTTCTGGCATTCCTTTTCGTTTTCAGGAGCATTTTTGATCAACGTTACTCCATAAATTGCGAGGTCTTTCAACCATTTATAAAGAGCTTCGTCCCTATATAATAAATAAGAATATGGACTTTGTTAGCTGACGTACGTATATAATAGAATATATAAACAAGACTTACTCGTTTATAATATCCTTGTACTCGTAATCTTTCAAGATATCGAAAAATTCATTCTTACTCCAAAGGTGCTTCGCAGGCGTGCAAACGCCATTCAAAAACTTCTCCTGGTGCACCTTCGAGAAACTCCGCCTTTCCAGCCAATTTAACGGATAAACTGATTTATGGTCGTCGTTCCAATTTATCACGATGTTATTCTCATCTATAGCCTAAATTTTCTTAATAAAAACCAATTTCCCTTCTTTTCAATTTCCAAACTTGGACCTACCTCGATGGATCTCACCTTCACGTCTACATCGAACTCCTTCCAGTTAATTATCCTGGATTGGGAAGATTTATGGAAGCAATTTTCGCAAGTGCAATTATCTCTCAACCACACTAAAGGGAATTTATCGATTATCTTATTACGTTTTACTTCTAAATTTTCATTATCTTCGGAAATTTTGGCTAATATCCCGATCCAGCGATTTTTATTCTTAAATAAGTTCTGCTCGCTGGTTAAAATTTTTTCGCCGGAATTGCTTATTTGATGTAATATCTTACTGAGGCGCGAGATGTTCATTGTAACCGTCTATTAATACTTGAGGAACGATAATTTAGTGTCACGCTAAGAAATTAATAGCCTTCACATTGCGTACTAAAAATATAGTTGATAAATAATTTATGCGCTATAAATATGCTAGAAGGAACGTTGGTTGACGCTTGGTGATGTGATAAACGGAAGTTTTTAGTCCTATTTATTGTAAGAACGATAGCAGTTTAATGTTGTAAACATGAAAATAAAGATAAGGAGATCCCGGCGAAATTTCCAAATATCGTTATTTGTAAAAGGATGTCGCTCGATATTTTGTAATTGTACTTTTGATCTCCGGCTAAAGATTTTTAAAATATTGATTTTTTATAATCGTATCTTAATTTCAACATTTGATAATCGCCAATAATTTGCAAAAACGGTCGTGCAGCTTGTAGAGCAAAGAAGAAAAAAAAATAAAATCTTAGAGATAGACTTAAAAATGTAAAATTGCACGAAACAAATAAAGAAAAATGGATTTTTAAGGTGATTGGAAGAAATAAATAAACTAATCAATAAGAATTTAGCCGTGTTGAAGAGTTGAACATGTGAGACTGAGAAGTACGAGGATCGTGCAATAACTCCTTAGAATATTAAAGAAAAACAAAGTATTTTCTGTAGATTTTTATTTCAAACCCTCCAAAATGTGGGATTCCGGAAGGTCCTCAAAATAGGCATCATGATGAAAAATAATATGGTTCAAAGTACACGATTAATGAAGAAGCAAGGGGGAAAAAGGGACAAAATTTCGTTTTTCCGTAAATATTGAATTTAAAGTTTAGGATAAGTTTAAGATAAAAATAGGAGAGAAGAAAACACACTATCTACCTAAACACATCAGAAAATGCCTAGAAACAATAACCAAAAAATATAATGCTAAGATAGCTTAGCTTCGTATTGATGGAATAATTCACGGTAAACACAATAGAAGGAGAGAGAAAAAATACAGTAACACTCGGACATGTTTCTGCCTACCCGACGTCATCAGCGTGGTTTCAAGAGTATTTTTCATCTCTACCTTCTATCGCTGTTGTCTCACAGTTATGTCGCTGCAGAAACATGTCCGTTTCTGCTTACCCGGCGTCATCAGTGTGGTTTCGAGAGTATTTTTCATATCTCTACCTTCTACTGCGCTGGGTTTTCTAGATCCTTACCCTGCTTCCTCCAGTTCCATCGGGTTGATGATCTTCCTGGGGTTCTCGGTCCTCGTTGTTTGGCTCTCGGAGTCTTCTTCCTAGACTCCTTCCTCGGTTACTAAAACAGAAAAATATAAGTTAGTAAGGCGTTAGTACAAGCTATGGTGATACCTATGCCAGCCTACTCAGGCGAAGCGGTTCTTCGGGTGGTGGCGTTCTTCATTGCGGGATTCTCGCTAGTTAGCGTCTTCCGAAAGCAGTTTTTGTTGAGCCGTGCCAGGAATTCCTGCAGCCGCTCAGGTGTGTCAGTGTAGCAAGCAGCGATTCTGTACGGTCGAGAGGGAGGTAATGTGGGTGGGTACCGCCGTGACCCAGACGGGACTGGCGTAGGTGAAGATCGGGCGTATGTGTGTCTTGTACAGCATGACCGCCCGTTTTAGGGTTGAGGTGGGAATTTGTGAGGATGAGATACAACTGTCTGGCTGCACCTAGTGCCCTGTTTCGAGCTCTTCTGAGATGCTCCGCGAAATTCAGCCTCTCGTCTAGGATCATTCCGACATACTCGATCTCCGTCCCTCTGACTTTGATCTTGGGAAGCGGACCGTGTTGTTTCCACGCGCACGCCATCACCTGCGTCTTCCCGGGGTTGATTCTACCTTCTATCGCTGTTGCCTCACAGTTAATATCACAACTTTCAAAACGACAAACTCGACATTTCTCGGCGCCCTCTAGCGCCAAAGAAACGCATGCCTGCCGTTCAGGAAGCAGCGACATAACTGTGAGGCAACAGCGATTGAAGGTAGAGATAAAAAATACTCTCGAAACCACGCTGATGACGCCGGGTAGGCAGAAACATGTCCGTGTGTTAGTGTATTTTTTCTCTCTTCTTTTATTGCGTTTGTCGTGAATTATTCCACCATTAGCATTATATTTTTTACACTATCTACCTATTAAATTAATTTATTTACGAAGGAAAGAAAGAAATAAAAGGCAACGACAACATTTATAAATTGTTATTTATTACTCGAACTTACATATCGTACAATATAATTTATTTTAAATGGAATATCTTCTTATACATCACATCGTTTTTTAAATACATCGAAAAGTATTGCTCTAGCAGATACAATTTTTACTACTACTGCTACTTTTAAGACACCCATGAGTTGTTCTCTTTTTTTTTTTTTTTTCTTCTTATTGTAATACGCTTATTCTATGGTTTATGCTTATAAATATAGAGAAGGATTTATAATGATGGTCCTATTCACATTTAAGCATAGAATCGTAAAATCTAACCAGAAAATTCCACGAAAACATCAAATGCACTAGTCTACATCACAATTATCATTTCAAATTAATCTTGAAACGGCTGCGTTTAGAATTTGATGAGGAATTTCTTTTGATGTCGACAAAAATCATGGGTCCTATTTATAAAATACATCCTTAACGAAGATATTTATAACAATTAATTTTTAACGTTACGTGCGTGAATTTTGATAGTTTGTTTGTTTGTAGATGCGTTTCTGATTGTCGTATTTTTTTGAATATTTATTGACTGCTGCGTTTTAGAGCTTTGTTTCCTTTCTTTTGGATCTTCTTTGGATCTATAGTTTATACAGTTAGATACATTTTTTTTTGTACATTGTAAAGTAAAGTTTATATTAAAAAATAAACGGATCTGATATAAGATACACTTAGTTTCCTATAATTTTTATATTTCAACGTACTTCAAAGCAATATATACCGACGTAAAATCTAATACCCGATAAATGTATTGAAAAAAGTTTTTTTTTTAAATTATTTATAAGGCGTGCTGGTACTGTCAAACGTAATTGCGCCATTAAATTGGCCATAAAAAAAATAGTTGGTAAATGTACAGGGTGGCCCAAATTCAAAGTAAACCGTTAAAAATTAAGTTTCCCGGGGCAAATTTCTCTTTTTTTCCATTTTTTTGTGTTTTAGAACACATCAGAAAATGCCTAGAAACAATAAAAAAAAAATAATAATGATAAAATAGCTTCCTCATGGTATTGATGGAATTATTCACGGCAAACGCAACACAAGGAGGGAATAAAATACATTAACCCACGGACATGTTTCTGCTTACCGGGTGTCATCAGCGTGGTTCCGAGAATATTTTTAACTCTACCCTACAGTGTCGTTGTTGCCTCACAGTTAATGCCACGCTGATGACGCTAGGTAGGCAGAAACATGTCCGTGTGTTAGTGTATTTTTTTCTCCTTGTGTTGCGTTTGCCGCGAATAATTCCATCAATGCCATGAGGGAATTTATTTTAGTTTATTTTTTAGTTTTTTTAGATTTAGTTTTTTTTTTTTTAATTTCCAAAAAAATTTTGTATGAATTGCTGAACTCTCAATAGTAAAAAAAAATTGAGTTATGATATCGTTACCATTTTCTTTATTCTTTTTTTTGTTTATATAAAATTTAGTCAAAATTTACTCCACACCCATCAATTGGTTCTCTTGAGCAAAAGCATGATTAAAAGAGAGGAATAATGAACACATTTTTGTCATGAAACCTGCAAAACTTAGACCCTAGGCGAGTAAACAGTTGAATTTCGACTAATTCGTCCAATTCTAGTGGTTAAAATTGGCGATTCTGGCAATATCGAATTCGCATGTGGTACACAAGAAATAATAATAATAAAAGAATACAAGAAATTGGAGAATATATCAACATCCCTGATTTCCTTAATGTTTCTAAAGCAATTACAAATTAAATTAAAAAATTAAAAAAATTGTAGAAGTAATTACATAATTTTTGGCAACATTCGGAAAATAGGAAGAAATTCGGAAAACGTACCATCGCCTTATATATAATTTAAATTAAACAGTTATACAATATTAAACGTTGATAATGGACCTTAGTACATGTATAGAGATACGTGTAATGTTATGCACGTAGGTATTATTCCTATCTATTGAATAAACACGTTCTACTGATTGTGAGCACTATTGCCTGGTTTCTATTTGCACAGAACAATACCGTCGGAACTGATATGAATGATAATGGTGTCCGACTTTCAATGTACACAAGGTGGGCCAAATTCGATACTTTTAATAGGGAACTTATATTTCTAAAGGAATTAGACAAAAACCGACCGAAGCTTCTGGAGCTCGATTTTAAAGAGAAATCGATTGGTGAAATCCCTATTTTTATATCTTCCTTAATATAGGAGATACAGAGCGTTCTCTTAAAATGTGCAATTTTTAAAAACCCTTGTAACTTTTTTATTTGTGAAAATGCTTGATTTATATTAAAACTATATCAGGGCGCTTTTTGACGCAGAATCCTATGCTCTAATTTTTTCTTATAGAAGATATTATCAAGACTTGTGTTTTTTTATATGGAACACCCTATATATTTTTAGACTATTGGAAAGAATATAAAATTACGTTTAGAATGATATAACATGCTTGATATTTTATTTGAACAATTTTTAAATTATTTGTTTTTCTTCATTTCAAATGAAATTTTTTCTTTTTTTTAACTCGTATTTTTTGAGATATTATCAAGATTTGTGTTTTTTTTTTTTTTAAGTGGAACAGCCTATATATATTTTTACACTATTGAAAAGCATATAAAATTACATTTTTATTTAAACAATTAAAAATTTCTTTTTTTAAATTTCACATTATTTTAAGATGGCTAATGATGAAGATAAGCAAATAAAAGATTTCAACAAGGCGAACAATTCGAACACTCGCTATAATTTATCATGTTTACGCACTTTTTAGTAACAAAGGTATATTCTGTAAATATTTCGTTTAAATATGTCGGTAAGAATTTTAAAAACCAACTTATTTTAGTACATTATGAATTTTTACCGAATAAACCCCCTTAATTCCTTACAGCTATAATATCAATAATGCTATTAATGGTTTCCTTAGTTTAGTTTGTTTAAATTGTTATTCGTAACATTTAATATTAAAACAATTTTTTTCTGCCTTGTTGAAATCTTTTATTTGCTTATTTACGACCCCATCCATAGCCATCTTAAAATAATGTGAAATGAAGAAAAACAAATGATTTAAAGATTGTTTAAATAAAATCATTCTAAAGGTAATTTTATATGCTTTTCAATATCGTAAAAATATACAGGGTGTTCCATATAAAAAAACACAAGTCTCGATAATATCTCAAAAAATACGCGTTTAAAAAAAGAAAAAAATTAGAGCATTGGATTCTGCGTCAAAAAGCGCCCCAAATATAGCTTTCATATAAATCAAGCATTTTCACAAATAAAAAAGTCACAAGGGTTCTTAAAAATTCCACATTTTAAGAAAACGCTCTGTATCTCTTATATTAAGGAAGATACAAAAATAGGGATTTCACCAATCGATTTCTCTTTAAAATCGAGCTCCAGAAGCTTAGGTCAATTTCTGCCTAATCCATTTAGAAATATAAGTTCCCCATTAAAAGTATCGAATTTAGCCCACCTTGTACAGAGAGTAACGTAACACATCAACATCTTGTTGCTTGTCGCTAATTCTCCAGCAAAACGATGTAAAACATGCACGTGGAACAATATCGAAATTAATTATTTATTATCACGTCTATTGTCACGTCTGTAATCGTACAGTGCAAGCGAATTGAGATATGAAAAGATATCCAGAGATCCCGTTCATTTAGAACACAACCAGTACAACCGAAGCGTCGCACCTAATTGACATAATTCCAATAATGTTTACATGTACGTTTGCATACGGATTAGATATTTCGGTAGTTCAGATAACATGTTAATAAAAAAAAGTCACACTTCACGTCAATTAATAGATCATCGCTAATAATTTTTGGTCGATAATTCCTTCGCGCAACTTCATGCATAATATTTATTTTTATGGAAAATCACAGACGATCCTTACGATACACGTAAAATCTATTTATAGCAATTACTTAAGTTGTAGGTAATGGTACTTTATGCAAACAGTTGTTAACATCCAGAAATTGCTTAAAGGCTTATTGAAATATTTTATTTAAATTCCTACTTATACGCATATGTTTCACATACATTTATTATTTTACATTTATGACTAGAGATGACAAAGGCAGGTGGAATTATTGTGTTTTTGCGACGATTAGACAGATTCGTGTTTCGTCGACTCTCGGGGAAATTACTAGGCAACACGAACCCTTTTTTATGAGACGAATAAACGCGAGTCTGTCTAGTCGTTGCAAAAAAAAAATAATTTTTACCTGCCTTGGTCATCTATACTGATGAAATTTGAAAAATATGTACACTACCGGACAAAAACATAGACGCGGTATTGTTTCTATTTACGAAACAAAGTTTCTAGACTTTATATAAAATGTAAATGGGGGTAATTAATACTTGTTATGTAAATAGTCCATTTATAGATATTTCTGGGGATTTATTGCTTTATGAGGGGTAATTGAGATTTTTCCAGATTAAAATAGGAATTTTAAATGCGACGAAAATTTAGACCCTGCGCATTTATTACATTAATATAAGCGAAAATGTTTTAATTTGAGACTTCTCTTTATATGCAGCGGTTGTGCTGGTAAAGTGTACACATTTCACTACGAAAAATTATATTTTATAAAGTGTTTGCAATATGGGTAGAAAAAAACAATTATCCTTGATAGAAAGGGGCAAAGTTCTAGCCTGGCGCCAGGGCGGTGTTAGTAAGAAGGAAATCGCTCGTCGGTTACGAAGAAGCGATCATTGCGTTAGAAATTTCCTAAAAGATCCGGAAAATTACGGCAAACCCAAAGGCCAGGGGCGACCGAAAGCTGCAAGTCAGCGGGATAAACGCATGATATTGCGGTGTGCATCCAATTCTTCTGCGTCGGCGAGTTATTGCAGAACAGGCGGAGGTACAAACGCACGTGCGTAATGTTCAAAGGATTTTAAAGGCGTCAGCGGTAATATCGCGGAAGAAAATGTTGAGAAAACCGCCACTTTCGGCGAAACACAAAGAAGCGAGGTTGAGATTTGCTGAAGAACACGTATCCTGGAAGAAACAATGGGAAAAAGTAATATTTTCCGATGAGAAACGTTTTAATTTGGACGGACCGGATGGGTACTCGCATTATTATCATGATCTGAGAAAGGAACCAAAAGTGAAAATGACCGGACAATTAGGGGGTAGATCTGTGATGATATGGGCAGCGATTCCGCGATAAAAGTGAGATAGTGCTTTGCACGAACAAAATGACATCTGCGACGTATAAAGACTTATTGCGTGAGAATCTTCTACGTTTTGGAAACCAATGGGCCGGGCGCAATTTTGTTTTTCAGCAAGATAACGCGCCAATTCGTAAAGCAAAAACCATTACTGAATGGTTTAAAGGGAAAAAGATTAAAACAGCGGCCGGCACGGTCACCAGACTTAAACATTATTGAAAACATGCGGGGTGAATTGGCACGTCGCGTTTATGGCGGAGGCCGTCAATATTTCACGGTACAGGAACTAAAAACTTCAATAGTGACCGAATGGCAGAATATCCCTCAAAATTATGCGTTAAATTTATATAAATGTATTAATAACAGACTATCGGAAGTGATTAAGAACAATGGAGGATCTACGCTCATTTGTTTATTTTTGTTTTACATTTGCAACAGAGCGTCTAAATTTTTGTCGCAGAAATTGTTTAAATCTTGCAGTAATAATTTATTATTTAGTTCATATATTACCGGAGGAGATATTTTTAAGTTTATTTTACTTTTACGAATAAAAACTTAATTAGATATGTTGCTAGTTTCGCAAAGAAATGTTGTAACCCTTAAAACCCGTAAAACATCTTACCGCGTCCAAGTTTTTGTCGGGGAGTGTACGTTAATATGGATATCACACGTACGCTAAATTGCTTACATCTACGTCATATTCTTATTATACGGTGCTTTATTAATCACGAATCGGTTATAGAAGCTTACTCAATTTTTTCATTTCAACGAATATCTAATTAACGCAAGCAGGAAAACACAATTGTTTACTAACGACGTCCATTCATCCCACAATACAATTATCAGAATGCTGGTTAAATATGTAAGCCTTATCTATTTTTCAAGTATGATTGATGTACCTGTTACCATGAAGACGATACAATTAATACAAATGCTCCATTCCGCCGTGTGGTAAATTCCATTGCTTTTTTGAATTAAACGTTTGGTGAACAATCGTAAAAGCAGAAGCTTACGTATCGTGACCCAAAAAAAATCAATGTCTGCTTATCAGACAATCAAACAAATCCACACCTACTTGGTATTGATCAAAAATATCGTTTCTAGTTAGAGAACGTTCCCTCGTTTTTTTTTTTGCTCCTTTAGTCTGCTACAGTCTGCCTGGAAAATACATCTACACTACCGTTCATATATTTGGGGACGACTAAGAAAAACTCCGAAAAATAAGCAAAATTGAAATATTGACAATTGATTGTGTTTTATATGAAAGAGTAAACATTTCTATATGCATGAACGTAATTTACAACAATATTCTCTTCTATCCCATCAAATTTCTAACGCATTTATTTTCTACCGCAGCCTCAGGCAAAATTCCTCTTAATCCCTTTTACGGGGTTATAAACGTAAACTTGAAAATATTGTCGAATATTTCCACAAAGGAATAATGCGAGATTCACAAAACACTTAGTACAACAAACAAAGCAGATATCGTCTTGTATTTAAAATAAAATCCATCTTGTTTCTAATTTAGTTTAAATTTAACTATCGTAATAAACGGATGGTGCTGAAATGGCAAAAACGAAAAGAAATTTCCATCGAAACGCGTTCTGCTATTATTACTTTACGTAATGAAGGATACTCAATGGCAGTTATTGCGAAAAAATTAAAAATATCGAAAGAATGGCGTATTTACAACATTAAAACGGGTGGCGGAAACGGGTTCTTTGGCTGATAAGAAACGTTCTGGACGCAAAAAGAAGACAACAGCTGCTGAAGATCAGTTCACGGTTCTTGTTTCAAATAGAAACAGATTCCTAACGGCTCCGGAAATAACGCAGCAAGTCGATGTTTCACGAAGAAATCCTATTTCGCATTCGACCGTGAAATGAAGATTAATTGCGGCAGGCTTAAATGGACGAGTAGCTGCCAGAAAACCGCTTTTGAAAGTTCAAAATAAAAGAGAAAGATTGCAGTGGGCACAAGAACACAGACACTGGACATTCGAACAGTGGTGCAACGTGCTGCGGACAGATGAGTCCAAATTTGAAACATTTGGCTCCAAACGGAGGAAGTTTGTTAGGCGACAGGTTGGTGAAAGAGTTAGTGAACAGTGTATTTTACCTACAGTGAAGCACGGTGGAGGTAACGTAATGGTTTGGGACTGTTTCGCGGGAACAGCTGTAGGTGATTTAGTAAAAATACAGGGAATACTTCGTAAAGAGGGCTACCTCAAAATATTACAAGAGAATGCTGTACCAAGTGGGGAACGATTACGAGGTCGAAAATTTACGTTTCAAGAGGATAAGCATTCTTCTCGTATATGCAGAAACTATCTAGCATCTCTGGAAGAAGAAGATCGTTTAAAAAGAATGATTTGGCCACCTCAGTCTCCCGATCCGTCGCCTATCGAATTAATATGGGATGAACTGGACAGAAGGATTCGCCAAAAAGGAGTGACTAGTTCACAAGATTTATGGAGGAAGCTCCAGCAAGCATGGACCGAGATCCCAGCAACATTTTTGAAATCTTCAATTCTAAGAATGCCACGAATATGTATCGCAGTAATTAAGTCAAAGGGTGGACGAAATATAGACGAAAAATCCGTATAGACCTAATTATAATTAATACAACATCTCTTTTTGGAATACTTTTAATTCTGTATAGTGGTACTCAATGTACAGAAGTAAATTAAATTACAAATAACTTTTTATTTTTATCCGAATTAAAAAAAAAAACTGTATTTTTTAATCGTCCCCAAATATATGAACGGTAGTGTATATACGATGTCTTAATTTTTTTGAATTGTAAAATTGAGCCTATTAAGTAAATAGTAGGAAGTCAACATTTTCTGATAACGCAATAAATATCATCATAGAGTATATTTCCGAAGATGCAAGGTCCAGTTTGTTACTTTAAATCGAACGTGCTGTATATTCGAACAGATTTCGATTTGTCATTTAATTCTCCCCATTTTTAAATAAATTTAATTTCCGATATATTTCGTATTCTGGTTATCATCGTCACTATTATTATTAGCATGATCCAAAATTAAAAATAAATTATATAAAAATTGAAAGATGATTTGGGGGTCAGATAAATTTTGGGAAAAATTCTGAAAATTAAAATCTGAAAATTTTACTTTTGGTTCTAATTTATTTTATTATGTATTTTTTTAATTTATTTCAAATTTAAATAAAATCCGTTCTAGTTTCCATATGCCGTCCATTAATCTTGAAATTTTCTAAAAATTCTCATAATAGCCACTTTTCAGCATAAAATTCCAGCAAGAAGAAAGATGATTCTTTGATCGTATTTATCATCTATTTCCTATTATTTCCTATTATTATTAGTTCCTATTATTGATTTTGAAAATCCCCGAATAAACCTTTTCAGACAAGAATTTCTAGCATTTTCCAAATAACACCTTGCATATTTGCTTAATTTCAATGATCGTCATGCGTTTGAAACGATATTTATTGACCAACCATACAAAAACAACAATTCCCAAAGCTAACTGCAAGCTGAAGACAACCTCCACGTCACTCGATCACGACAAATATCAAGCGACTGTGGTGTTAAATTAGGAACCTGTTTCCTCTTACAAAATACGTTTGATGCAGGAGTTGGAAGAAGATTCTGCGAGGAAATAATTGGAATACAAGCCAACAATGCAAATTCCATTGAATATGTTTTTCTTTTTCCGACAAGGCAATGTTTTCCTTTCACGCTTCCATCGATCGGCAAAATTGAAGGCGATGAGCAACAGAGAATCCGCGTTGAATGTACTTAGGTGGGACACACTCGCATTTCCCAATCAAAAGGGCTTGGCCCATCAATGCTTCCAGCAAGATGGTGCTCATCCACGCTACGAAATCAATGTCCCAAGGCCCAGATGGACCCGAAGGAAGGAAAACACGAATGGCCACCTAAGTCACTTGACATTGGAATTTCGCTTGTGGCTATTTTTGGTTGAACAATTTAAGCGATTCAAAGCACCGGATACGTACTTCGCTAATTTCTCCGGCAATGTTGGAAAACGTGCAAAAAGCAATTCCTCGACCAAGCAGTTGAGCAATTGAATCAAGTTATTACTTGTTTTCATCTGGACTACTTAATTTATGCATTTATTATAAAAACTCATATGGAGGATTTATTGAAAAGCTTATTTTAAACTAGATGTTCTATTTAAAATAATAGACTTGGAATTTTTTCTCATTAAAAGTTGGTAGAATTTGCACGCAGTGTATAAGCTCCGTTCTAATTATAAAAAAAAAAAAAACCATTAAAGATTAAAGCATTCAACGCCAAACCAGCATTAAGAACAAAATACCGCACCTAAATACGAGCAACTTTCATCGATTGAAAGAGAAAACGTGGAAATCTACAGAAAACGAAGATAATTTTCCAAATTGCCAAGATATAATCTCCATAACAGTCCCAATAATTCGGTTGGTTAATACCAACTACGTATTTATGTATTCCCAATCCTAATTACACGCCACTTTGCGATAAGCATCGATTTTTCTGTAGGAGGGCAGTGAAGCATATACATATGTCTGTCGCCGTATTACATACAATACATATTTGATTATATTTCCATCCATGGCTACAATCAATATCGAATTACGCAGATTGCATTCAATTTCGCTGCGTACTATTTACTTTTCGAATTATCTCCTTTAAGAATCAAGTATTAATGGGGAGATGGTGCTTATGTGCTTTGTTCTTTCTCGTATCAATACATAGGAAAAAACGTCAATTGGTCCAATTATGGAAAATGATATTGAATATGGATATTCCATGTTGGAATCTCGAGAGATGGGAAGATTAAATTAATTTCTATTCACGACAGCACTTTTTACCGTGTTTGTGCAGTTACAGATGGCAGTAAAAAGTCTATTGGCGAAGGTACGGGCTGAAGTACGTGCTCTACTCGACCAAGCTCCAATTCTACGTGTCCCATCTGTAAATGAGAAGAAATAAAATTAGTGTAAATAAAAATAAGCTGCAATACTTGAATGCTTCAGTATTTTGCGAAGCCGCGCTAAATATTTCATTTTTTTAATTTTTATTTATCAATTTTAATTAATTTTATCGGAATTATTGAAAATACTTTAGCTTGTCATCCTGATCAACTCTAGCCTTCAGATTCTTATTAATACATTGCTGGAGTTAGCTTTGCGTGAAGGTTTACACAATTTTACACACCGGGTGTCCGAATACCATGAAATTCATCTTTCCTTAGAAGATTCTGGGAAGTCCCTAAAAGCTATTGCCCAAAAGGTCTTCAACATTAAATGAAAACCAAATAATTCTTTCGGATTTATTAAAGATACGAATTTGAAGAGAAGCTATTGAAAATTAAAAATAGGAAGTTAAAATTAGCGTGAAATTATTAAATAATTCCGATCTAAGCTGTTAAACATCCTGGAACTGAAACTCATTTCCTTCCTCCATCCAATTCTAACGCTATTTGCATGCTTACAAGCAGCGATAAAATCGAACGTAACCCACTCCTCCATTGTGCTAAAGGAAAAAATATGTAAAATTATTCAATTTCTCACGTTAATTTTCGATAGAAAAGGAAATCGACTTATACGTTAGAAAATATCTTTCTAAGAGCTAGCACGGATCTCGTCTCTCGTTCATAAAAGATTAATTCGGCACGCCGAACGGAAAGCTAAAAATATCCGCGGCTATCAAGTGCTTCTGCGCCACCATCCGCGTTTGATTTAATTTCCTAACAGCGCTCTACGAAGCAACTAAGTAGGCAGAATGCTAGGAGGAAGGGTCTCGAAGACGTGGCTTTCGTTATAAATGTCAATTTTGGAATCAATACGAGCGTTTTGCATTTTGCCTGCATATTCGCCAAGGTGAAATACACTATCTGCAAATTAAAACGTACCACTTAAGAATATGTTATTTTCTTTAGATTACAGCTATCTAATTGTTCTTAGTTATAAGTCGTGTAATTTATAGCAAAGCTGGCGTTGCTTTAAGAATTGAATCAAGTCTTCCTCTTTTAATGTAGTTTTCCATCAATTCATCTCAATACCGCAATACAATACAAAATGGTTCCGATTAAGTTCGAGGGCAATTTCTCTACACAAAACGTTACCTTCCCATTAACCCAACAATTCGCCTCCTTCGTTTCAGCACTATTATTCGACAGCTTTAAACGTGGTGCAATTGCAATTGGAGATAGTGTATGTACCGTGACATTCCGCGTGGCATTCTATGGCTCGTTAGCTATGGCGGAATGTTTTAGTCGTACAGTATTGTCTGATATTTCCCAAAGTATTTTAATTATGCTATTATCTTTGCATATTTCGTCGGATGTGCTCGGATATGCTTCGGTAGAAATGTGAATTCACATCGCCGAAAGTACGTCGTAGGTATTTATTAATTTGAAATAATTAAGCCTGCAGAGGCGAGTTGCGCCCCACGAAATTAGCGGAGATTAGACAGATTCGTCTCATGGGAATGGTTTCGCCGAGAGTCGACAAAACAGGTTTAGTCTCCGCTAATTAGTGTTTCAGTGCAAACGACGATAACGTTAATTCGTTGTTTTTTCGGGTGTCTCACCCCATATTGCATTAACACGCTTTTTTGCAAAATTTGGCAGGGTAACTACGCAATATCGTTTGAAAATGTATTTACAGGTTTCTGTTTTTTTTTTTTTTTTTTTTTTTTTTTTTTTTTTTCTTAGGCATGACTTCTGAAGCACGAAGATCCTATTTACTTCAACAGAAGTACCCCAAAGAATGGTTCCATATGATAGCCTAGATCCAACTGATATACTGATAATGCTGCTCCACGTGAATTTCGGCGCTTGCCAATTTTTTACCTCTAAGGCGATTGTTTTTGAAATTGTTTTAATTAATTTTTTAAATGGGACTGCAATCAGTATGCTATGAATCAAGCTTAGGTATCATTTTTTTTTTTATTTGAGACTTTCGTACATTTCCGGTTAGCTTTTTCACACAGCAAAAACACCGCAGCCGGACCATTTGTAACATGTAGACTCAAAATGATTTTCAAAAAAACAGCATTTGGAAATTAAACAATCAAAACAGTTACTTTTGAAAAATTATCTGTAAACACTAGATTTTTTTTGTCATTGAGGTTTTACCAACTTCAGAATGTAACTTTTTTGAAATTAACCCCACAACCAAGTAAATTATCAAAATGGTGGTAAAAACAGTGGCATGAGAAAACAACTAAAGTGGCTGTGGAAAAAGAACACTCAAGAAAAAATAAAATTTAATAGCCTGGTTATAAAAATCTCAAGCCTCAAGATGAAGATGGCTGAATTATTCATGGACGTAAAATTGTGTGTTCAGTTCTTGCATTTTAAAAGGCAATACGACTACGCAAATTAAAGCCAAAATGGACACTGTTGCCAGGGATTCTGATATAGTGAAATTTTGGCTGGGTTGTACCAATATAAATATTCGAAACGGCCAAAAACTGCAACCACTGCCGACAACATTGGAAAAATTCACCAAACCTACTAAGACAACTCTCAAATTAGGGTTGGAAAAATAACAGAGGCTGCAGGCATTTTGAGATAACGCGTTCGTCATATATTTGGAACGGAACGATTTAAATGAACATTTCCAAAGCCCTGTTGAAGCAATTTAAGCTAAGTGAGTTGTCGATTGTACTGTAGACTGTAAATGAATCTTGGATACGCTGATATACTCCTGAAACCAACGCACACTCGAAACAGGACTTCAAAGGGTGAATTGGCGCCGAAAATTGGCGTTGAAAAGTTTTTTTTTTTGAGACCTTGAAAGAGGAAACACAACGGGGACGTAGTTGACAATATTAAATAAGCTGAAGGCAGAAAAGAAAAAAAGGTTTCTTCCGTTAAGACCCTCCTAAGTGGTCGCTACGAGAAAAATTCATGAGTTTAGATCCATTCTATTCGCCCGATCTGGTTCCCAGCAACCTTCAAAGATTCGCTCGGAAGAGAGGGATTCTCATTCAACGAGGCGCAAACGCCTTTTTTTGCATAATAAAATCCGAAATAATATTTAAACGGAGTAAAGACGTAGGAGCATCCCTGGGAAAAATGTACAGACTATGTTGAGGAGTAGAACTGAATTTGACAAAAAGAAAGACTTTCTGCGTTAAGCTAGAAACTTTTCGGATTATTCTCGTAAATCTCGTAAATAAATATGAACTCAGCTGGATGGAATTGTAAAAAGCTGTCGTCGAAAGAAATTGAAATGATGATCAGCAGAACACTTCAATACTAGACTACAGCTAGGAAAGCCTACACTCGACTAACTCATTGATTCTCTTCTTAAGCTCCTGGCAGAATGGTCAGTGAAATTCAAGAAAACTATCACAATTATACAAGAAATTTGTACGGCCAATGCGTTTTTGGATGCTGCTTATGGGAAAAATATCAGAAAGCAGAAAATTTGATAGCAATTCTATTAAATAATGATAGCAAAGACTGCCGCGTAGTATAGCAAACAACACTAAAGCATCGGCACACTCCGCACCACACAAATTTAATTAATTAATCCTGAACAGATGTTTCGAAGATTCCTCGATTCTCATTTTCAATCGAATTTGACCGAATTCGATGCCCCAAAAAGCTAAGACTAAGCTCAATTTTAAAAAAGAAAAGAATTTATCGCATTCTGGCATGTGCCTATCACCTTCTCTTTTGAAGTTGTAATTGGTAATTTATAGAAAATAATTTAAACTTTTCGAACTGCTCAAACGCGATGCTTTTTACCTCCAACAACAATCCGAAATGCGGCAAACAATCTTATATTCAAGTGTTCGCGCAATCTTGATGCTTGCTTCAATAAATACAACATGCTCATTGTATATTACACAAACCATGCCGTATTAATATTCTAAAGCATCGGCACACTCTGCACCACACAAATTTGATTATTCCTGAACAGATGTTTCGAAGATTCATCGATTCTCATTTTCAACCGAATTTGACCGAATTCGATGCCCCAAAAAGCTAAGACTAAGCTCAATTTTAAAAAAGAAAAGAATTTATCACATTCTGGCATGTGCCTATCACCTTCTTCTCTCTTTTGAAATTGTAATTGGTAATTTATAGAAAATAATTTAAACTTTTCGAACTGCTCAAACGCGATGCTTCTTACCTCCAACAACAATCTGAAATGCGGCAAACAATCTTATATTCATGTGTTTGCGCAATCTTGATGCTTGCTTCAATAAATACAACATGCTCATTGTATATTACACAAACCATACCATATTAATATTCTAAAGCATCGGCACACTCCGCACCACACATATTTGATTAATTAATCCTGAACAGATGTTTCGAAGATTCATCGATTCTCATTTTCAACCGAATTTGACCGAATTCGGTGCCCCAAAAAGCTAAGATTAAGCAAGGACATGCAAGTGTTTGGGCAATCTTGATGCTTGCTTCAATAAACACAAACCATGCTGTATTAATATATTTTTTTTATAATCTCAATGATCGTAAAAAGTCGTAAGTAACGCGGAAGAAGGGAGTTAAACTCTCGAGTTTAAAAGTACGCGCTGTTTATATCGCGTATATCTATCGATTAGGTTGCCCTTTGACGCTGCAACACTATTGGAGAATTTAAAATACTTACTTTGCAAGCCGAATGCATCCTGGAAAAAAAATAAAAAAATTACGAGGATTCGCAAAATGGTATTAAAGGCGATATTAGGAGAATTCGAATCCGTTAAAAAATACTTACAAAATGCGATTTGTGCTTGCCTCGTTTGGTCTGCACCTCCGTTTTCGCCGCCTCAAAGAGTTCATTCAAAAACTCGTTCACCTGTCGCATTTTCTCCGGATCGCTCTTGAAATCGGCGATCCTCAATTGCAACGATTGATCGAAGTCCAAATTTAAATTTGCCATTTTGGCCCCCGTCGACGTGGAAATTATTAAATTTCACGATTTATTAACACTATTTCCTCTTAATTGTGTAAAATTGTTTTATTTTAAACGGGATCACGCCGATCTCATTGCACCGCCGCCACAGTTCCGTGTCGTAGAGCAATTACGGTTGATACACCGTATTTCCTAATGCTACCGAACGCGGACCCCACTCTAACCTAAAACCACCTTTCCACCTCCAGGTCTGCCAACAAATGCAAGGAGCGATTTTCCCGCTAGCGCTATTACCCCCAAAGCGAGAGCTTTCTTTTCCTGAGATCTAATTGAAATTTATATATTTTTTACTTTTATTTGTACGTTTCGCGGATCTCATTTTTATGGATGTTCATTGCCAGGGTAATAATTTAGTGGGATGAAGGAAGCTTTATAATTCCTTTTCGAAAATGCGCCGGGAAAATGTGTTTTTTATGGGGTTTAAATGCTATCCCCTTCGTAGCAAATCAATACAGCCCTAGCGGTGAGCTCGTTGCGGTTGCAATTTGTCTCCTATTAACTATAAAATTTATGCCATCATCATGTTTATATCGTCTTAAAAATAATGCTGCCATGTAACACACCCATCGCAAGCTTTATTAACTCGTTTAACTGCTAATAAAGACGTTAAATCGACAAAAGATTTTTTATTAACTAATTAACTATTACCTAATTTTCAAATAAAATTATAAAAATACTTATATTTCGAAATAAAGAAATTTTTTTGCTGTAAAACACGAATGGTGGAAAATCTCAAGACCATGCCCAAGTCAATATGAAACTTCCTAAATTAGATCCGCACTTACAATTACGTAAATTGGTTTCATTAAGCTAAAATTAGAATAACGCGAGATGCGACGAGAAAATCGCGTAATGCCGCGTTAAATTATCCGAATAAATTGGCAAAATTCGGATAATTAAAGATAATTTGCTTCTAACAAGTTCTTCTAATAGAATTGAAATTACATCAATTGTAGATATTTACGCGTTAATGAAGTAAATTTAGCGCCAAAAAAGGTCTTTAATTGCTTGGCACCCAAGTAATTATTACTCACTTAACATAAATTTTAAAGAAATAAGAGATACGAGGGTGGTTCAAGAAGTCCTTAGGAAGTCTAAGAGATGGCGCTCGTAGTATCGAAAATGGATGGATTGTTTCTAGCAAGTCAATTTTTATGGTCCATGTAAGCAAACCTAGTCCCACTGATGAACAACAAATGATAAATGTATGCGTCGTGATTGGTCAAGTGAATTGGCAGCAAAATCTTTGCGTTTAAAATCAACGTATTTCTTTGAAATAAAATATCTAAGAGAAAACAATTGAGAACATCAGTTTGCTTTCTTTATAAGCTTAATAAGATCTTATATCAATTGCAATTGCTTAAAACCGAGTATAAAACTTAGGAAACACCTCCATTCGTTGAAGTTGCCTTTTATACATCTCAAGAATTCAATTGTTGTAGGGCAGCAGTATGTAAAATCAAAAAAAAAAAAAAAACCATCGATAATTTAAACATTTATTAATAAAAATTATGGTAAATCGGGTAGATTTAATTTTATTTGTTCAATACTTTTATTATCCCCAGCTTCGAATTTCCTAACGGGTGGCAATTTTCGAAGCTTTCGACCGAGCCTACCAGTTTTCCTCTGCCACAAACCTGATCTTGGACGATTCCCTAATTCCCTATTTTTCTGGGCTGACCCAATCGGTGTACTACCATGCTCAGGATTACTTAGTCTACCAACAGTGCACATACAAGTTTCCGGCAAGGCAAACTCCTTTTTACTCGGCATAACTATAATAACATGATTATCGGCCGTCTTGCGTAGGATCTTCGCACAGGCTCCTGCTGCGTGAACCAAAAATCCTCCTAGTCCTGGATATTTCTCTACACAGTTTATCTCGGTTCCGACAGGAAGTGCTCCTAAAGGATACGCATCTCCTTCATTGGCTCTTACTGAAACATGTTATATTTATAGAAACGTACATCTCGAATAAATTAGAAGAATTACCAGGTATTCGCGGTATATGACAGGAAGTCCTGATTAAATCCCCCGGCTTCATATTTTCCGTCGCTAATATATATTTTAATTTATCTTCGTGAGCTACCAGCGCTAAGAAAGCCGTTCTACACCCATCTTTGAGTATTTTAACGACCCGTTCGACTTTCGGTGGCCCATCAATTGGTCCTTCTCGTTTCCAATCGACCCAATGGAATTTGTGTTTTATACCGCCCCCAATTCCTTTCACCACTAAACGACCTGTAGCGGGATCTCTGCCGCCTAGGTTTGTTATTTCTAAAGGTTTCACTGTATATTCCTCGGGAAAATGGACAATTCTTCGATAACTAATTCCCTGACCTATCTCGGGTGTTTCGACCCATTTTTTCGTTCTTACGCTCGCTAAAAATCTGGGTGTTGTTTGAATTTCGGTTAACGACAGCCTTTGCAACGCTCTTGTTAATGGTAACATGTTTAAGGAAATTTATCCACATTCACTATCTTAAAGTAATGCAAGGGCTGGATATGAGTTATTAGAGGTTATGTTTTCCATTCAACCAGAATAAGACTTGAATTTTGTTAATAATATTTATATTTAATTTATTCCCTTGAAATAATAATTGCGAAATAACATGTTAATGAAATAATTATTCAAATTTTGAGGAAATAAAATAAATATTTAATTAATTATTTGATTTTCCCGCGTCGAAATGAATTTATCAAACCTTGTGCTCGTGCGTTCGGATTTACCGCATAATAATTTTTTAAATATCATTTCCTAATGATTATAAACAATTCTTTATTGCTCGCTTATATCTATTAATTAATTACGGGATACTAACAAGAATATGTCTTTCCTAAATTAATTTTACGTGATACTCCGTTACGTTTTCACGGGTTTAACGAAGTAGGTGTCATATGCGTATTCAGCTTTAGTTAGAAGCAGAACATTGTCGACTGTTAAATTGTCAGAAAAATCAGCAAAAAACGCAACGATTTAGAATGTTTTGTAGATTATCTTCAGCAGATTTCCATAAAATAAATACTTTTCTTAACAGAAATAGGCTTAAAATGGAATTTAGGCTGGAGTTACTGAAAGATCAATTTTATAACCATTCCTTAGACGAGTTTCGTCGCTAACGCCATAATTTATTGAATTTTATCATTAATTAAAAGATACGAAGGAAAAATACAGCTCTCGAGCACTAAAAGAAGTGCAAAATGCAACTTCCCCCCGTTAACAATTGCTCAGTAAGGTTATGTCGGGGTTGCCGTCAAGGTACTCGGTTGCATAAAAAAATTCATCCTTATTAAATAACAAAGTTTCAGGTTTCACTGTACCGATGTTAATACGGTCTATTACTCGCTCGCATCTTAACGTACAGCCCTTTAATTGAATAAACATCGCAGCTTTTGACGTTCATTTTGTTTCGTATAAGGCGTACATAGACGTGCGGAAGCTCGAAAACGTGCGTTCGTTAGTTCTTCGGGGGCTATGGAATTCAACGTTGAAGCGAGAAAGCTCCAATTGGAAAATTTAGATCAATTTATCGCATCATACAAGCGTAAAGTAGAAAATGTGCTGGATACAATAGGCTGGAATATTAGAGATACTCTCCAGGTACATATTCGAGAAAACGCGACAAATTCCTATTAATCTAATCAATAACGTATCTTTAGGACAACCAGTTCATTACATGCTCGTTAGATCCAAGTCATAAAGTGCCGCAGAAAGCTGCGGATGACCACATTCAGAAATGTGCGCTTCGTAAAGAAGGTTATGCCTTAAACGAAGAATTCCTTTCGGAACCCCAACAAGGAGCACGTTCGATTCATATTGGTAAACGTTAACACTTTAATTAAGCGATTTGTCGTATTCTATAATCGTTATGTTATAGACGACCATCGGAAAATCGAAATCTTGTCGGCGGCTCATAAGACGATCGAAGATTTTAAATCAGGTGTGTATTTTTCGATCTCGATATTATTTTTTTAGCCGTAAAGCAATGTTGGTAATTGCTGGGGTTTTTTTTCAGACATTGAAATTGATAAACTAGTTTCAATGCCACAATATTATCAGATCTATTTAGACATAATATCCTTTTTTTTATATATCCTTTTACTATGCAAATTATTAAAAAAAAACAAAGAAATACGCACATTTAATTCAGTATTGCTATTATTACATTAGGCTGGAATGGTCAAGACCCAGACCCGAAAACTTCTAATAGGCTGACGTCTACGTTTAGTACCGATGAACGGTTAGCATTATACAACTATGCCATTGAGAAAAGTATCGGTCAAGCTAAATTACCAGAATTTGATATGTAAGTATTTGTCAATTTTCACCTTAATAACGTTACATATACAACTAAAAATAGAGCGTAAATCCCGCTAATCCCTTTAAATCCGAGCAACTATGATAATCTAATAAATTACTTTCTAGCTTTAGTCTAAAATCAAAACGAGACGATGGTAAACCCTTGACTTACGAAGAAAAGCTAGCTCTCGAACGAGATTTAAAGAGGAGGAAAATTAAGTACAGATCAGTACACACCAGCCATAAGAATCACACGGAGGTTCTACGTGAAGTTATCGAAAGCCAAATGGAATTGTATAAGGATTGGTTAAATAACGCAAATTGCACTCGTACATCGGAGGCCGAAGCTGAAACTTCGAAATCAGAATATGAACGTGCTAGAGCAACTGCGGTTAGTAGAAACAGTAGTACGTCTAGTAGTTCAAGGAGTAATCGTAGAAAGCTTGATGAGAAAAATATCCAAGACGTTAGAGAGAGCAGATCAACATCACGGAAAACGAGCATCGATAGGGAATCTGAGAAATCAGCGAATGAATCGGGTAACAATAAGAAACGATCAGGGTCACGTGATCATATACGTAAGGACGACCACCGCGAAAGGGTTAGGGATAGGCATCATCGACGTGATAATCGAGAACGAAGTCCGTACGATAGATATAAACATTACAAATACAGGCGAAGTAATAGTAGAGAACAGAGATCGCAAGAAAAACGTCACAATGGATATAGAGACCGTAAGAGATAAATCTGGAAGCGTGTTTTAAAACGTAATTAGGGATTGCTCGTCATGATTTGTTTATCTGCAATATTTCTTTTTAAATGAAACACCTGTTCGTTTTAAGTTCACTTTTTGTAGCATTTTTTTAGAAATAGTAGAGCAAATATATTTTTCACATTAATGTTTTTTCGATTATTTTAGACAATATCCCACTTTTTTGAAAACTATTTTTTGCATTCTGCTATTATAAAAATGGTAACAATTTTCTTGTTGTTGCAATTGTGCCCTCAACTTTTTGTTCCAAAAGTATACTAAAATAGCACCGTGCAGCGAACGCTGCAAGGGAATTTTTGATTAATAAAATCTCTATAACACAAGCAAGGTAGGCTCGTTTAGCCAAACTTCGGCTAACACCAACTTGGTGTCACCTCAGGTACCAGAGGAAAAATGGTAATTCCATAAAGCCAATTGATAGCAACGTAGAGCTACAACAAGTAGCTTGGGACATTAATCCGAAGCAGAAAAGGGCTCCAAAGGTTGCGATTGCTGTTGGGGAACACGTAAGACCCGGGAAGAAGCGGTCAAATCGAGGTTCCAAAGGACAAGAGACGGCCTTTTCAACCGGCTAGGAAGAGACCTCAACATTGCAGCACTCCGTTTTCGACAAAGAACTCATTCCTAAAAAAATACTAAATAATGGATATTATTCAACAATCATGTAGGGATATTAACATGCAGTGGTTGTCAGTACTGCAAGAATTCTCATATTTGTAGGTTATGTGTACTATTTAAATTTTACAAACTTTTTACGTTTTATATCGAACCAAAGAAGGGTTTAAATTAAAAAAAAAGCATTTCCAACGGTTACAAAATGACCCATAACATACATGGTACCTTTATATCGGAAAAAATAAATAAAATCCGTTGGAGACCAAATCCTTTTGACGATTCCAACTCGTTTATAACCGGGAGTTGGGATAACGATAAAAATAGTATTAAGTTATGGGATTTTCAAGCTGGTGACGATGATGCAGATATATATCCTTACACAATATGTAGCTATCCATTTGAAGGCGATGTAACCGAATGTCAAGTAAGTGTTTTCGATCAATTCGCTACCAAGCAATTAACATATCTATTCAGTTTCTTAGTTCGGAGAACTTTGTTGCTTCTTCATCTGATGGCTCGATATTCTTACTAAAAGTTCACGTTGACGAGAGAGGATGCATTAGCATATACGACGAAATTGCTTGGGATAAGTTACATAAGTTTAAAAATGGCGATATTAGCCCTTGCACGTCCTTTGCAGCATACGACAACGATATAATAACCGTCGGGGAAGATGGATGTATCCATTTGTTAACTGCATTAAAACGGAATGTTGTACGAAAAATTGGTACTGTACACTGCTTTTAATATAAGTTCAGCGTTAATCTAACTGCAAATTATAGATGAAGCCGATAGCTGCTCTTTAAAAGCTGTTATCTTCCTGAAATATAACGAAATTCTAACTGGTAATTTACGTGGACAAATGAAGATATGGGATTTACGTTCGAAAGAAAATGTACCAAGTTCAACGTTTATGCTAAGCGGTGATCAAATCACAGTCACTTGTCTAGCATACCATCCCACTCAAAGGCATATGGTGGTAGCAGGTGATGAAGATGGTAAATATCGAAGATTTCAACGAATTTCAGAATTCTCCAAACTTTTATATTGCATATTTCAGGATCGTTAACTGTTTGGGACTTACGACAGAACACATATCCAGTTAATCTGCTAAGCGCACATGCCGAATGTGTTTCCGAGTTGCAATTTCACCCCACATATCCGGATCAATTATTCAGTTGTTCTAGCGCCGGGGAATTGTGGCATTGGACGGTCAATAAGCAGAATAAATTATTGTTGGATGAAGATAATGTAGATCAAAACCTTTGGATAATGGGTGATTCGATCAAGAACAAATTGGAAGTCTACACGTTAATGCCGAACTTGCACAAACCTATTAACAGCCTTGATTTAAATAGAAACAGAGTGTTGTGTGGGTGCGACAGTGAAGCCATTTATTTAATCAATAACGTTAATATTTACAATTAGAGTAAGCCTGTTTGCGTATGTTCAAATAAATAATTTTTACACTATTCTTCAAAATTAACACGCTGATTATAATTTAGTTTTCCCTATCCTCTAAGAAGAACAAAAAGGCGTCGTTCTCGTAAGTTGGAAAATAATACCTGCAAATAAAAACTTTGTTAATACGATTGTTAAGAAAGGAAATAGGTTTTTAGTTGTCGTAACCAAATCGTTTAAACATCTAGAGCTTACGCAGTCGCAGTGTGTTAAATAATAAAGATGTTCTAGAAAATCCAGCTAGACTCTAACTGAAACATAAATCACCGCTCTTTGTAAATACCGGCTTTTTTTATAAAAAAAGGCAGCGGTCCTATTTACACAACCAGACAGACCTAATTATTTATTATCCGATAAATTCATATACAAGGCTCTCATTCATTCGCTTCCTACGCCAGCGCTAGTATTTGGCGTTGAAATCTAACTTACTCCGGTTGATTGAAGGTATTTAGTTCTGGAATTTTATTGTGTTTTTCTTCAATCATATGTTTTTGTAATTCGTCACAGTCATCACAGCTTATATCGCAGCATATACATCGTAAATTGTAAATTTGTCGACGAATGTAATTTACTAATTTCACACATTGGTAAAAGTCTAAATTCACGGATTCCTCTTTAAAGTTGAATTTATGCTCCTTATTTAGATGAAGGTAAATATCGTCTATCGAAGGATTCTTGTATTTGCAAAATAGACAAATGATTTGATGTTCCGCTTCGTTCCAATCGGAATACTCCTCATCCGAATTAACTCCTCCTGAAATATTAACAATATTACGATAACGTGACCTTTATTATAACAACTGGAGAATAATAAGATTAAAAAGTATCGAATCTATTGTACAGTATGCGCTTAATTAAATGGGACTTAACTAGCTACGAATGTCCATAATGTGTTGTTTATCGTATCCAAGGTACGAATTTGACGATTGCCTAACTAGCATACAATTCTGTGTGCTTTAATTCTGCAAACATCGTAATATAACCACCCTTGTGTTTCTCTTCGGGAGAAATATATTAACTTTCTAACTTCGACTGCTTTATTATTTATATTTATCGATAAATTAAAAAAAGAATTTGTGTGTTTAGTTTTGATGATACGATTTAATATAATTCCGAACATGGACCGAGCCAACCTTCAAATTTATGGTAGGTAACGTATTATGTACGTTCGAAGCTAATCAAGTTCCATTTATTAACTTACTTTCTATTGGTAAATTATCATCTTCCTTTTCTAAAACATCCCAAGTTTTATTAGGTTCTAAATAATTTACCGTATAAAATTTATCGTAATCTCTATTGTGAGGGTTTATACTTTTATGCATCTTCTTTCGCATATGTTCCTTCAAAACGGTTCTTTCGGGAAATATTTTCTCGCAATAAATACATTGCAAATTATTCAACTTTTCCTCGATTTTTTCTATCAAATCGTCGATATATACTAGATTTTGCGGATTTCCTAATTGTAAATTATGCTTTAACGATAAATGATTCAAATAATTAGCTCTCGTACCTGCAAATTAAACAAATAGAGTGCAATAAATAAAAATTACAAATTACCTTTTAATTGCGACCTGCAAAATAAACATATTTTTTCATAATTTTCATCCGTCCTTTCAAATTCTTGACGTTTCAACGTTACTTCCAACTTTAATCTGTGTCGCAGCTCTTCGTCTTCTTTGACTAGTGGAGATATAAAATAATATTTATCGTCACCGCTATCTATCTTTATAGAAGGTATAATTGCTTCAATTGGCGTTCGTTTAAACTTGTCCTTCCAGTATACGATATACCTTCAATCATATCTTCAATTAATACGCAACTTGCAACTTGCGACAATTTACAAAACACTTACTGATGTAGGTTTTCGATGTGTTGGACATCTTCAATCACCAAATTGTGAACTTCGAAGCAGTGCTTGAGAAATATCGTAAAGCAAAGGTTTAGGTTGAATTTATCATCGCATAACAAGCATGGTGTTTCCACATCCGCTCCTTCGTTCTCCAAAAGATTTTCTTGGAAAGTAAGTGGACCAAACATCTTTATTGATGTATTACACATGATTAAATTTTAAATGTTTCTTGCTGAGTAATAAATTGGTATAAATACGATAATACGATCTAATGTTAATATAGGCAACCCAATTTACGCTTGGATTTGATTGACGGCTCAAAGCAGCGTTGCCACAAGTCAATTAAGGAATTATTGTACAGTAGGGCCAAAATTATCGACTTTTCCCAAAAAAATATGTTACAAAAAATATGAACAAGCAAAATGAAAGAAAAATACATCGTTTTATTTCAATATTTATTTATTAAAAAAACATTTTTTTAGGTAAACAGGTCTTGATTTCTTTGACCGGAATATATTTAAAAATATTAAATAAAACTTTTTTTTTTACTCAGAAAACATTCAAAGGAAAAACCGGGGGATTACCCGAGATACAAAAAAAAAGAGACAATTTTATCGATTTTTATTTAATTCAGAATATACGTATAAAAAGCACTGGTTCAGAATGTCACCTATAACAATATAAATAATGAAAACAACTGTAAATCAAAGATAACAAAGTAAAATAATAAATTATTTAAAACAAAAAATTTCCTACAACGTTCGTAATCAACGGAATTAATAGTAAATATAAAATATCTAGATCGAGAGACTCGTTTCGTTAGAGTTTCGATCTCATCTTCTTCACTCGTTCTTTCAATACTCTCCTGAGAATTTTTCCAGTCGGATTTTTAGGGATCGCGTCGACGAATTGTACTCCGCCCCGCAGTTTCTTCTGTGGCGATACCTTTGCTATAATTATACGATTACGTTAATTCTAAAATCGTTCGAAGTGAATTACAATTAGAATTCACCTGCCACGAAATCTTGAACCTCCTTCGCCGTTATACTCGTCCCCGGCCGCCTAACAACGAAGGCCAACGGTAGCTCGCCAGCTTCTTCGTCTGGTAGTCCTACTACTGCGGCATCGGAAATACTCGGATGTGTTAAAAGGATGCCTTCTAATTCGGCTGGGGCGACCTAATAAAAATCACATTATTTTTCTTTTTTTTTTGCTTTTTAAAGGGGCGAAGTTTACATACTTGGAATGCTTTGTACTTAATAAGTTCTTTTATACGATCTACAATGAAGAAGTATCCGTCACCATCGTAATACGCTACATCGCCGGTGTGCAGCCAATTGTCCTTGTCGATGGCGATCTTCGTCGATGCTTCGTCGCCTACGTAACCTTTCATAATTAGAGGCCCCTTAAAGCACAGCTCGCCTTCTTGATATGGTCCAAGGGCGGTTCCATTTTCGTCTATAATCTATCAATATAAACTCGTTATTAACGGAATGATCACATTAAAAAACTTCTTTGCAAAAATTACATACCTTCGCCATCATTCCGGGTACTATTTGACCCACAGATCCTGCCCTAGGACTAGATGATTTTGTTATTAATACGCCCAATGTCGTTTCGGTCATTCCGTAGCCTTGAGATGCGTGTTGGAGATTCAATCTGCACAGAAACGCGTATAATTAACATCTCTCTAAACGTCTATATTTTAGCAGGATTGCCAGTACTCCCCGGAAAGAATGAGAATGAAGCGGGGAAATTTATGGGAGAGTAGAGAAGAAAGAAGAAAGTTTTCACGTACACTGCCGTTCAGAGAAGTTCATTATTTAACGATTAATGGGAAGAAAATATTTCAATTATTGTCCGGGACAATCGATGTATTTAAAAAGGCATCTGTCATTTAATTTTGAACATGAATACATTCAAAATCGTCCCGGTTTTACTTTGATTATTGTACAACATTTTATTATTTCAGTAAAAATTAAAAGGATACTAAAAGTCGAAGAAATCGAAAAATAAATACAATTTTATTTTTTTTTACATTAGATAGATGTACACTGTCGTTCAGAGAAGTTCGGTCGGTTAGTAAAAAACATGAAAAAGTTACAGAAACAAACGAAACTAAACACAAAATGCAATTTTATTGTATGTGCAGGTAAAAAAGACAAAAATAAATAAATAAAAAGTTATTCCGGCCTAATATAACATACTGAACATTATATTTTTTTTTTCATCGAAAAAACCTCCTTTGTTGTTAATCACCGCTCGAACTATTCTCGGCATTCTTTCGATAAGTTTTGTTAAAACGGATTGTGGAATATTAATCCATTCATGTTGCGGAATATTCCGTAAATGTTCTTGTGAAGTTGGGCATATTTTTCGGGTCCTCCTGTCCAGTTCATCCCACAACAACTCTATCGGGTTCAAATCTGGGCTTTGTGGGGGCCATGTCATTACTTTCAGGGTGTGCTGTTCTTCTTGCTCCTTTAGATAGTTCTTACACGCTAACGCAGTGTGTTTTGGGTCGTTGTCATGCATGAATGTAAAGTTACGGCCTATTATAGGCAATCCTGATGGCACTGCATGATTCTGGAGTATTGCAAAATAATTTTCCTTCCTCGTTACACCCTGTACTATGCATAAATCTCCCGTCCCGGCAAAGGAGAAACATCCCCACACTAACACGGAACTACGCCCTTGCTTCACTGTTGGCACAATGCAGTGCGGGATCATTTTTTCAGTTTTAGATCTTCGGACATAAACTCGTCGATTTTGCCCAAAAACCTCAAACTTTGACTCGTCACTCCAAAGCGCGTGTTTCCAATCATCTAACGGCCAATTTAGATGAGAACGGGCCCACTGTAGCCGTTTTGCTCTGGTGCCCCGACGTAATAAGGGTTTTCGAATGGCAATGCGCCCATGAAGGTCCGCTTGTTGAAGTCGACGTTTTTCCGTACTCGCCGAAACTTGTTCTTCACGGCCGCGATTGACTTCGGCTGCTATTTGTGGCGCTGTTAATTTCCTATTGCGTTTGCTTAATAATACAATGCTCAAATCTTCAGCTTTTGTTGTTTTCCTAGATGCTTCGGGACGAACGCGATTTTCTATAGTTCCAGTTGTCCGATATCGCTTTATGATGTCATTTACTGTTGAACTTCTCATATTTATTTTTTCAGCAATTTGCCGCCCCGAATATCCTTCTTCAAACGGCGTAATAATGCGTGAACGTTTTTCTACGCTGGTAGGCTTGCCACGTGCCATTTTGAAGTAAATTTTCTTAAAACTTTCGCGCAAAAACGACAGATGCACACCAGCACACGTTTAACAGTAAAACGAAGCAAATTTATATCTTTACGCCCGTGATAAATAAACAAGAATGATACTGCGGTATATTTCCTAAATGTATTGTTCGTTAATAATCCCCAAACGGCCCGTTTCAAAAGATCGGCACTTCCGAGAAATCCTCGGAATGATAATAAAAGGGACTTTATTGTGGTTGTCGCAATATTTCTACTTTACATAATAATTTATGGCTTTAATCCCTTAGAAAAGAGTGTATGCTTAATATTTTTCTAATTTTATGTATTAATAATTGTATACAGTGTGATATAATAGATTTTTATTGTATGACCGAACTTCACTGAACGGCAGTGTATATCGAAGACCTAAATGCTTTAAAAGATATCATAGCTCTATCGTTGGGGCGTGCACTATATAGCCTACAGGGAATAAGACATCATAGCTAGCTCGCACTATTTCGCTAGCAAGAACTCTCAGAATCACTTCAATGTAGCAAAAAAAAGACAACAACAATACTCTCAATTCTTTCTAGGCGATGCATCTTTACTCCGGAAGGTAGCTTACGTACTTCTCTTTGACTTCGTTTTCCATTTCTTTACTCATAGGTGCAGCTCCGGTCCTAACATCCTTCAACGACGACAAATCGTAATCCCCACTATTATTTTTGATTATAAATAAGATCATAGTGGGAGGAACTACTAAGTGCGTAACCTATAAGAATCGTCAATTATTCGATTTAATTTCCATAATAATTTTTACGTACCTTGTATTTATCTAGGATCCCCATAAACGTCTTCGGATTAAACCGTCTCAATATAATAATTTGATTGCCCGCTATTAAATTGAGGAACATCAGCATGAATCCCATCGAATGGAAAAACGGCGTCAGCCCCAACGTAACCCGTTTCGTGCTGGCGTCGAGTAGCTCTGCAATTACAGCTCTGAATTATTTTTATGAGAAAGCACCGCGTTCAGATCGTATTGTTTACCGTCCAACTTCCATGAAGTAGGTCATGTTAGAATGGGTGGTCAATACGCCTTTCGGTAAGCCCGTGGTTCCCGAAGAGCATAAGATGGTAGCAATTGCTTCGTCTGGATTTACCTCAGTTACCTCGAACGTTTCGTCTATCGGGGCGTCATCATCAACATCTATACAAATAATTAAAACAAATTAAATATAAATTTGAAAGAAAAAAAATGTTTCTTCGTAGTAAAGCGGCCGGTTTTGGAAAGGGTAAAAAATATATTTTAAATTTTGAAAAAATAAATTAAAAATTCCCAAACTGGTCACGTTTTTATTTCAAACTTAACTTTATACCTAATTAATTTAATTACCTAATTAATACGAATTAAATAGTTTTTTAGCTTCATTAAATCCAAACCAACCTTTTAAGATATCACTGAGCCTTATTACCACAGGATGATTGATAGTTTCTTCTCCGATTAAAATAATTTTCCTAACGTATGGAAATCTTGGTAACATATGCAAGAATGTTTTTATGGTTTTTTCCGAACAAAAGATTACTTTGGGTTTTGATAGATTCACCACGTGATCCAATTCGCCTAAGGAAAAATCTCGTTAAAAAAAGTGTAAGAGGCCTTGCTTTTATTCCACGTACCTGTAGTGTACTCATGGTTAAAAGGCGCGAATGTAGCGCCCACGAAGAAGGTGGCTGCCGGAATTAAGGAGAATTCTATTCTATTCTCGCTGCTTATCGAAACCACTTCCCCCGGCCGCAAACCGATTTCCCGAAAATATTTCGCAAGCTTTATGGAACGAGTAAGAATTCGTTTCCCAGTTACTTTTTCTTGCGTGTCTGCATCGATCTGCAAAAGAAAAATAATTATTTCTTCAGAGGATCATTTTTCTAAATGTAAAAATTTTTTCCATCTCCTGAAATTCTTATTTCTTCTACAAGAAACAAGCCTAGTTTGTGTTAAATATAAAGAATCCTAATATTCTTTTTAAAAATATACGAACCTTGGGACGCAATGCAATAATTCTACATTATTTTAATGTTTTTAACACATAATTGTTTGAAAGAGTGAAAAAAAAAGATGTTGAGATTGAGAAATTCTTCCATATGATTAAATAAAAACAAAAAAAAATCCCGACAACTAAAGGTGACCTTATAACCGCTTGAATACGTGTTGGCATGTGACAAGCTCACTCCAAAATTCAGGAGTTAACCTGTCCCAGATTTGTCTTAATTTATCTCCCAAATTAGCAATGCTTCTCTGAGACTTGTCCCTCGGGTATTTTTTCATTTCGTGCCGCACATGACATTTCTGGTTTGGGTTACTTAAAGACCAAGATAACACGTTTATGTTCTATTAAGCAAACCATTGCTTGGTTGAACGCGCTGTTGGAAAATGACTCCGCGTCTTATCCGTACAATTCCTCAATGCTGGACAACAAACTGTCCTAAAAAACGTCTTGATATTTTGCAGCATCCGCCTTTCCTTGGCCTCTCACTGGCCGACATACAACTCCTCTCTTGGTTCTCTTCAGACAGTTTTTTTTTTTTTTTTTCATGACCTGTTTTCGAATTATCCCCCAAGTAGACCTCAAACTTAGACTCACCGCTGAAAATAATTTTCTTCCAATCGTCATTCGATTTTGTCCAAATCAATTGGTTTAGTTTCTGAACAGCAATGAAGAGGTTTTTTTTTTTCGAAAATTGGAGTTCAGTTTCTTGATTCTTCCTTACAACGCTTCCAGGATTATCTTTACAAATGTGGATCAAGATCCTTTGGCTTCGGCGTTCGGTTATAATTCTAGGTCCACCAGTATTTTTTCCTTTGATTTTGGTGGCTCCAATTTGGTCTGCAATATTTGCCAATATTTCGCACTGATGAGTTTACCATGCTTAATTCAATGGCGATTTGCTTTAATGATTCCTCTCGATAGAACTGCGATAAAATAATTTCGTACTCTTAGTAGAGGTAACACGACTACTGGGACAACCCAGTCCCAACATTTAGTTGTCGAGGATTCCTATTAAAAATACAATTAAACTGTACTAAACTGATTTAATTTAAATTTAAAATTTAATTAACTGTTAAATATTAAAAAAAAAAATAAATAGGTGGTTTTAACGATTTTTAATTGGATGCTGTATATCTAAATATTAATTTAAATTCTCCATATTTAAAAAATACCAACAGAATAAATACAAAGCGGTTTTTCAAATCTTTTCAAAAGAATTCTCAACGTCGCAATTTCTATTAAAATTGAACCCTTGAACCATTTGGTTGCTTATGTTGACGTTTTTAAGTATCAAATAATAATGATTATGAAGGAATCTTGAACCCTACTAAATTCCAAAATAAAACCAAAATCTGAATTTCTCATTTTTTTTTTACCCCAAAATCCTCTTGAAGGCAATAGAAAGGCTTCAGTTACATGTTTTCGGGTAAAATCGGATTCAGAGAATCGATTCCCGCCACCCCCATTTACCCATATTTCGTTTATTTTTCGAATTATACCCCGATAAAGGCTAAAGATAGGGATCAAAGTTTCCCAACATTCTAAAACTTACAGCTCGTTTACCGTAAGAGATAGAAAATCCGGGTAACTTTTAATGGATCCGGCATATCCAAATTTATAAATAATGCTGGTAGTTGGATATAGAAAAATTTTTAAAAATGAAAAAAATGTCCCCTTTGGAAATTCGAGTGATTTTACGATTTTAAAAATGATTAAAATATTTATTTTAATGATGGTTCTTTACGAAATTTGACCTGCTGAAATTCGCGTTTGAATGTAACAAATTTATTTTGATAAATTTGGTAAGATAAATATCGTTCCGGAAACATCATAAATCTATCTGGCAAATTTCAATCAAAATATATTTTAGTATTACGTTAGCACAGCTTAATTAGCAGGATTGTTTTTGCTTAGAAAAACCAGGTGCCCTTGAAATTAAAAAAATTAATCAAATGTACTCATAGCTTATTTTTAATTACATAAACGTATGATAGCGTAGCGGTTCAGATAAGGAAAGCGAACGTTACTAGGCATTTTACATAAACACATTGGGGAATATATAAAAAAATAAATTCTAACCTGGTCTTCTTTTATACTTGTCCTTATCGATAACGACCATAAGTAATATTCCTTTATTATCATATCTTATCATAAACGGACAATAAACGGACTATTGAAGTACATAGAACAATTCCTATATTATGAGGCAAAATGAACGACAATTAATAAAAATTTATGTATCCATCGCTAAAAAAATTAATGCTTTTTTAAGATTCTTCGGGAAAAATTAAAAAAATACCAATAATTGCTATGCATAAGATGAACTCTTTAAATACATTAAATCGGATCTTTTAATCTTATTTTCATTGCTTTTCGACATGTTTATTATGACAACATGAGTAAATGTTATTTACTTTAATTAAGGACGAAAGCTATGTTTTTCTAATCACCTACGTAGGTAATAATTTTTAAACGCTAATTTGTTAAATAAACATCTATTCGATGACTTTGGATAATTAAACAAGGCAATGTTCACGTTTAGATTTGTAAAGCCAATTCACGATGCAAAGTCTAGATTCCAAATTTGTTAATTGATAAAAATCCTGTTGGTAACATTGATTTAATTATTTTCTATGGTTTTTTTTCAATTGTTTGATAATTATCTATTGTGGGGAGTTCTTGTTTTGATTTTTTTTTTTTTTAATTTGATTTTCTCCAAATTATTTAGAACATATTTATGATTTTATCTTGTCAATGTAAATTAATTTCTCATTTATAAATGCGATATTAAATCGAAAAATTAATGTAAATTCAATCTTTATCGACAAATGTTTACATTTAATCTCAAAATTATCTAAAATTTTAGTTAGATGTGTTTAAGAGATTTTTTAACATTTACGATTCTGCCAAAAAATCGACATTTCAAAAGGTATCCTAACGTAGGCTTTCACGGCCGGAGTCTGTTAAAATTAGACGCTTTCCGTGTCATGCTTAAACGAAAACTCGACGTTTCGCCCGCAATTATTTGTACTGTTTCTACGCCGTTGAAAATTCTCCATTTAACGCAATTTATACAAGGAAAATACCAAGCCCAACCTAAATTTCCACGAAATCCAAATGAATCATTTACTTAAGCGTTGTAAAACCAGCTTAATCTCTTAGAAAATTATTTGGTTTAGCTTTATTCTATGATTAAACGTGCGAGTACGTTTGTTTTGGTGCAATTCGCGAATTAATCGAAAATGTTCGATTAAATTAAAAATTTCGAAAATTTTAATATTTTTTCGAATACCGTGCGTGAAAATTTTGAAACTAACTCAATTTACCTGCAAGACGGTGTCGCTGTGAGCTTCCAAAAGCATTCGAATTAAAGTTCCTAACGATTCGAAAATCGTCCGCTCTAATTCTTCGCCAACGATTATGTTCTTTCCGCCCATTTCCGTTCACAAAACGTAAATTCCAAATAAAGGTACACCGCGACGTCTCTAACCTACAAACGATGCGGTATTATCGGTGAATGAAGCGCACGTGAACGCGAGCGAATATGTACTAAAAAAAAAAACGCTGCTTTAAAACCGAAATTACACCGAAGTTCACGACCTTCCACAGCTCGAAATTATCCTCTACTTTAGATCACGCCACATCGAGCGCGTTGCATCGATTCTCCTCAGTAAATTTTCCGACTTCCGAACGACGATTCTCACCTTGTTATTCTATTCGTTGCGGAGACACCCCACCGTCTGGTTTATTGATTATTGTATTCTTCGCATTGCTAAAATGAATCATCCTCTATTCCTCTATTCGGTAAGATTTTAATTGACAACGTTTTACAGTTAGAGGAATTATACGGAAGCTTCAATCACGCTAAATTAAGGAGCTAGATTATGCAGCCACTTTTTCAGCTTAAAGGCCAGCCGTACCCTTGGCATGAATTTTAATATCCGAAAATCATTTGAAGTTGATAATTTTTTTAGTGATGTTGAAAATTACTTTTTTTTTTTTTAATACCAACCTTCAACAAAGACATTTTACCATAAATTTAATCATCGACATATGATTAATAGGCTGGTAATTTTGGTTTAGTAAATTTGTTGCATTGAAGCTAATTGGGTTGCCTAATTATACGCCAATATGTTTTTTTTTTTTTTTTTTGAGGGGAGCATATAAATTTGTTTGATAAGCAAGTTTTTTTAATGTAATTGCGGGAATCCAATCCTCCAATGCTTATTAAGAAGAATTATAATAATTTTAAATATGTTTCTACATACAACTTTCATAAAACTAATTTTTTTATTAATTTATTATTAGAGGGAGCCACTTTTGTCTGCACGCCAAGTTCCATATATTACATATTATATTGCCATATTACTAGAGTAAGCAAATACGGGTGTCACCATTGGCGCAGCTAACGAATGGACTCTCGCATGCGAAACACTAGTCAGTATCTAGTTCGCTGCCGCCTGGAGCGTACGTAATAGCAGCAAACAAGTACTCTGTGTTCTGTTTCCGTTTGATCTTTTTTTCGTTATTTTCGCCCAGAGATGGTAGATGCTTGCGCAACGTTGTCCGAGATGGTAGCTCCCAGTTGGAATTGTATTTGTTCCAGAAACGGTTTTTTTATCCTGTAGAAGAAATCGCAACCTACTCTCGAGGAACGTGCACAGAAAATCCAACATAAACGTCTCGATTTGTGTGCTGTATACTATTGACATGCTTTGTACGGTCATATTTGTGCCAGCGGAATAACGGTTTATCGCGAACTTTACTATTTTAGCACGGAATCCGGAAATTCACCGATACATTTTTTTTATATTTTCAAGCGATAGTCGCTTTTTACGCGTCTGTACGCCCGACACACTATGAATTAAACAAACGACGTTCGACTAACTCGCGTGGAGACCCAAGATGAACGAACACAAAACGTGTTGCTTCGTTTTCTGCGTTGCGCGTGATGTTACGTACTGGATACGGTCCTGATATACAGATACGCCGGCCCACTCTATTTATTATTTTGTTTTCTTATGTAAAAAAAGAAAATAACATTGTATTTATTTTTCAATTTCTTCGACTTTTAGTATCCTTTTAATTTTTACTGAAATAATAAAATGTACAATAATCAAAGTAAAATCGTGACGATTTTGAATGTATTCATGTTCAGAATTAAATGGCAAATGCCTTTTTAAATACATCGATTGTCCCAGACAATAATTGAAATATTTTCTTCCCATTAATCGTTAAATAATGAATTGTAAAATTAGAATTACCGTTTCAAAGAGAATAATATTGTATTAATAATATTGTCGTTGTTAATGGTCTAAATGCCAAGGTCCAAGCAAAACAAAAAAAGAAAAGAATAATATTGTTTTATGTTAACCTTGGTAATTGTAATAGCATAAAAAAATAAGTAAATATTTAATACCTAAACATGGCCTGCTTAATTACTTTAAAAATATTTACTTACATTTTCAACTTCTTAGGCAAATAAGAAAAAAACGCATTAAGCATAAGGTCAATATTATATAAAAAAATGTCCTTTATTTTCGAAGAAAAAATGAGGAATATTCGTTTGGGACGCTTGTAATTATCTTTGTTTATTTTTATCGTGTTACTAGATAATATTTCAATTTGATGCAATGAAGATGCGATCGCTGATCGTTAATTCCGTCATTAATGGTTTAAATAAATTTAATTCCAAAGAAATTTCTGTTTAGAGCAAAACTTTTTAAGCGATATTTTGTAGCTTAATTTTCGAATTATGAATAATAGGAAGACGTTGCTTATTGTGATTATTCTCGCTACAGCTTCGCTCTTGAGACCATGTCCTTCAAATTCTGTTATTCGATTAACTGCGTTTGGCGACAATTTCTATTTTTTGTGGATACCAAGCAGCAGAGATATCGCATGGATTGAATTATATTAAAAAAAAACACATTCTTATAGTTGTATTTAAATTAATTTATTTTTTTTTTATTTAAATTTAAAATTAAGTTTTGACACACTGTATAATGTTTTCAAAAAAATCTATTCGGATTCAGTTAGAAATAACGACGTAGCTGTTTTAT
>LR736887.1:2298890-2318492 GCA_902654985.2 Oryctes borbonicus
TACGTGAAACGGGTGGTCTACTTTTAGTTGCTTGGATGAATAATTTCGGTTCCAAAGTGCAGCTCGTATTAGTCATCAGTGAGGGAAGACCGTTTATCGGCAATGTAATTTGGCCTGTACAAAAATTTTTGAAAATTGGAAAATTTCCATTCTGCCTAAGAGAGTCCCCAAAAGGTGCGCAGTACATACTAACAAGTTCTCAAAGTTTTATAAAAATTACATTGCTGATAAACGGTCATCATTCTAAAAAAAAGAAAAAAAAAAAAAAAAACGAATGAAAAAAAAAAAAAAGCGGTTAAAATAAAAAAAAAAAAAAAAAAAAAAAAAAAACTGATGGAAGATCAAGAACGGCGGGTGCAAGTAATAAACTAAAACCAAACAACATTTTTAACCTTCTTATTTTCAACAATTTCCTTTTTTTTAATTAAAAAAAACAACGATTAATCACCATAAAACTTACCTATAGGTAACGGAATACCAATGGCTATAAAAGCCAGAAACGGTGTTACTTCCGGTATATTCGAAGCCAACGTATACGCGATAGACTTCTTTAGGTTGTCGAAAATTTTACGACCTTCCTCGACGCCGACTATGAGAGATGCAAAATTATCATCTAGAAGCACCATATCCGCCGACTGCTTCGATACTTCAGTTCCCGAAATCCCCATGGCGATGCCAATATCCGCCTTCTTCAGTGCGGGCGAATCGTTCACCCCATCTCCTGTAACCCCCACTGAAACCAACCATTGATGCAGTGGAATAAATCTCTTACAAGACATTACCTATATGTCCAATTTTCTGACATCCTTCGACGATCTGCAGCTTCTGCGCAGGCGAAGTCCGAGCAAAAACTATCTCCTTGTAATTGAAAAGGACCCCTTGTAATTCTTGATTCGTCAGCTCTCTTAGAGTGGAGCCGCTTATCACGATAGCCTTGTCCGCTTGGACGGGCGACAACTGTTCGAAATTCGCCAGTTCCAACGTTTCTTTTGTGATGATTCCCACGTCTTGCGCTATTGCCTTAGCGGTTACTGGATGGTCGCCGGTAACCATGATAATCTTGATGCCGGCCGATCTGCATTTGCGAACCGCTTCGTTAACTTGAGGTCTTGGTGGATCGATCATCGATATAAAGCCTAAGAAACGGAGACCGTCCGTTGGAAAATTCGGTTCCGGATCAACCGTGAATCTGTAACCTCTTGTAAAGCTCTCGTTAAGAATATGGTCGGCAAAGCCCAAAACGCGTTCTCCTAAATTGCCAAAGAGAAATTATCATTTTTATCGATGTGCTTAATTAGATATTAAGTAAATAAGGTACTTCTTAAATGTAAAAATGTAAAAACAGGCGTTCCCTCTAAACTAGTCGCAGAAAAAAATATATAGCTCAAAAAAAAAGAAACAGGAATGAACACTTTACAGAAATATACACTAAATAAATTTATGTTCGCGTCTATCTGAAGATTGTATGTGTGGCTTCTTGTTTATTATTTGGTCCACTATCACTATTGGAAAGCTAGGAAATTACTAGCTTGATCTATGTTACAATAACAACACGGAACAATGTGGCAGCATTACCGGAATAAATCTTATTTACCTTTTCCAGCAAGTTCTAGACAAGCTCTGTCACACATGCTGCGCAACTTTGGATTAAATTCCTTAACTTCGTTATTCAAATAGATTTTATTGCATCTTTCCAGAACTTTCTCGGGAGCACCCTTCATCACGACGATGCAACGATCTTCTTCAAGATGAACGCTTACCTAAGATACAGAAAGACGCAAGAATTCAAAGTGTTGTAAAAAAATTGAATACGAAATACAGAGACAGATTACGCGAAAAAAAAAAAACACTTTTCGGGGCTGGGTTCAGACCTACACCAAGCTCAAATCTGCTTGGTGTAGATCTGAACCCAACCCTGAAAAGTGTTTTTTTCTTCGCGAAATCTGTCTTCAAGCAGATTGGAGTATCGTTTACGCGGCACATAATGCGGGAAATAATGGAGGAAACAAAATGGAACATATGGAAGTATGAGAAACGAGGAAATTTTATCTGAACAATCGGTTGCCTAGTTTATCTTAAATCCAATATATAAGGCGCCCTTATAATGGGTACTGCAAAACAAAATGTTTCCATCTTACTTGATACTTGGTGGTCGAGTTGAAAGGTACTTCAATCAATTTCACCCGAGCTTTCTTGTACTCGTCAACCGGTCCATGGCATTGTGTTAGCTCAACAAATTTCAATATGGCGGCTTCGGACGCATCTCCTACTACCACACGCTGCATAATCGGAGTATGCTGTTGGCCGATATCGAATTCTGCTCTATTACACAACGTTGCTGCTCTCATCAAATCCTTGAAGCCTGTGGGCGAATTTTTTTTTATTAGCGACTTAATCTTTCAAGTATTTCCTTTGTGTGTGAAGTAACAGCTAATAACCAAGAAATATAATGCTAAGATAGCTTAGCTTTCTCATGGTATTGATGGAAAATTCACGGCAAACGCAACAAAAGGAGAGAAAAAAATTACACTAACACACGGACGTGTTTCTGCCTACTAGGCGTCATCAGCGTGGTTCCGAGAGTATTTTTTATCTCTACCTTCTATCGCTGTTGCCTCACGGTTAATGCCACAACTTTCAAAACGACAAACTCGACATTTCTTGGGGCCCTCTAGTGCCAAAGAAACGCATGCCTGCCGTTCAGGAAGCAGCGACATAAACCCGACAATAACAGCTAATGATTAGAATTTTATTGGAAGTTGTAGTCAGTGAGGTGATCTATTACTCAATCAATCAAATCAATCAAGTACCTGGATTAGTTTTATATCTTTTCGCATCTTCTTGTGCAGCCGTTACATCCGTATTTATAACGCTGCCGTTGAACCATGCGTGACAAACGGTCATCTTATTTTGCGTCAACGTCCCGGTTTTATCGGAACAAATCACGGATGTTGATCCGAGCGTCTCGACGCAAGGCAGATTCTTAACTAAGCAGTTCTTGGCCGCCAATCGTTTTGCTGTTACCGACAAACTAACCGTTACAGTCGCCAACAATCCTAAAAGTAGCGCCATTTAATACGAAATAGGTATTGTTGCTTTCTATTTGCTGCAGGACTCACCTTCGGGAACATTGGAAACTATTATGCCAATCAAAAATAGAGCGGATTCTATCCAACTGTAGCCCATGATTGCGCAAAGTATACCAAACGTAATGCCAATAAAACAAGCCCAAACGGTGACCATGTGCATGAATTTCTTTAATTCTATCGATATTGGCGTTTTGTTTGGTTTTAAACGAGCTGTTAGCCCAGCTATGTGGCCCATTACAGTATCGTCGCCCGTTGCCACCACTATACCTGTGAATAAGAACATGGTTTATTGGTGAGGATTTTACTAATCACGCTTCTTTAAGGGTCATTGTTACGAAGCTGGTGGCTGGTGGCAGCACCAAAGTCAAGGACATAGTAAAATAAATATATTGCTGCAATATCAAATAAGAGCTCATAAAAGGTGTAAAAGTAGTGCAGCAAACAATTTAATCGCATCTGCTTTGTTGTTGTTGATTTAAATTAGGCTAACTCCAAAAAGAAGAAAATGCAGAAGTGGTAGGTGTCGTTGCTGCTAAAATTAAGAATTATTAATTTTTCCCAATTGTTGCATCGGAATTCTAAAATAATTAAAATCAATAAAACGAAAAGTCGTATACAATCTCCCAATTAGAAAAAAAAAAACATATTTTATCATTTTTGGAAAAAGCAGGGGGGTGCGGCTGGGCAGGTTCCGAAATTCGATAGCAGTTCTTTGTTTCTAACCAGAAGCCTGGGTACCAAAATTCATCTTTCTAACTTACAAAATTACGATACAGAAACGAGTACGCGCTTCACGAAATTAGCAGAGACTAGACAGACTCGTGTTTTGTCGGCTCTCGGAGAAACCAGTAGGCAACACGAACTCTCATGAGACAAGAATAAACACGAGTCTGTCTAGTCTCTGCTAATTTCGTGAAGCGCAACTTGTTTCTGCAGGCTTACTCCCAAATGAACTCTACCCTTAAGGCAGTGGCGGCTATTCAGGCGAAGTAAGTGAAGAGCTTCTTCACCTAGTCATGCACATATAAATGGTAACATGTTTGGGAACCTCTGTGTATGTCTGCATGCAGTACAGCTACGCTTAAATTAAATATTCATATTATTCGACATATTACCCGGCACATACACTAAGGCATATTCTACGTTCAGTTTTTTTTTACAACTCTTCACATATTTTTGAAGACACGAGTCGCCACTGCATTAAGGGCTAAATTTCCAGAAATTATTGCGCGTCTATACACACGCTCGTGGGTTCGCACTGACGGTACTTATTTCCGGGCTTGGTAGCCGTGGATTAGAGCTGATGTATGTCGACGTTTCGTCAAACACTGCGGTTGGCATCTTCAAGACTAATAATGGATTAGTCAGATGACCAACGAACCGCAGATAAAAATTTCGGACGGTGACATGATTTGATAGTTTTTTTTTGCATGTTTATTCTTATTATAAAAAAAGCAAAATTCATTTAAAAACCAAATCAGCATAACCTCATTTCCCCTAAACCACATGGATGTGAACTATACTATACCGGGTGATTTTTTTTTAACTTGATACTTCCAAATATTTCGTAGAAAGTGTCCATAATTAAAATTTAATCATTCTACGGGGGAAATACATCAGCGCTAAAATTAATCCCGCTCTCTTCCTCATTGTACATAGGCGGGGTGCGAGGTAACTTTGATATCTTAAATAGGAACCCTTATATTTTACTGCAGATTCGAATTCTGAGGCAAAGAATATGTAAACATTTTTTTTCGATTCCTGGTAGATGGCGCTGTAATCAACGAAATTTAATCTACTTTAATTTCGCCCACTATTCACCTACGCATGCGATCCTCCGATACAGGGAGGAGGGGACTACTTTTAACACTAAATGTATTTCCTCCTCAAGAGAGGCGCTTTCAATCAAACCATTGCTAACTCAACCTGTAGCTGTGCCCTCGACGGCATTGGTAGAAAAGAGTGCAACATTTCTTGATTCGTGAAAATTTTGACTGCTAAATTCCGTAGATCTTATTATCGGTTCCGATTCTCCGGTCAGAGCTGAATTGTCCACCTACAAAAAAAAAAATGCGAATTATAAGATATTTACGAAAATCCGAGAGAAATTTTTATAAGCTAACTTACTTTGAACCCGCTGCTCTTTATGATCCGCACATCCGCTGGAATCCTGTCGCCAAATTTTAACGTTACCAAATCTCCAATAACTAACTCTTTAGCTTGTATGGCGCGGTGTTCCCCATCCCGAATAACGTTCGCCATTAAGGGAATCATATTCGCGAACGATTCCATGATCTGCACGAACAAAAACCAATCATTCCCTTATATTGAGCCTTTCTACTCCTACCTTCGAGCTCTTATGTTCTTGGTAATATATGAATATCCCCGTCAATACTATAATAACCACCAATACAATGCCGAGAGTTAAATTGTCCGTGTCTATAGTTTCGCGCGTGAAATATTCGATGAAGCAAGATATTGCGCATAGTCCCGCGCCAAGCCAAAGGAGCAAAGAAAATCCACCAGTCAGCGTTGCCATGAATTTAATATATTCCGGAGTTTTCGACGACTCTGTAAGCTCGTTGTATCCATACTTCATTAGCAATTCGTTGGCTTTTTTAGTCGCCAAGCCCGTTACAGCGTTCGTATCGAATCGGAAAAACAGGTGATCTAAATCAACATTAAACATTAAACATCGTCCAAAAACGGAACAAAAAGAATTCATTTTACCTAAAGAGATCAAATGCGCGTCGGTTACTACGTCCCTTTTGAACCGTTCTAGTCTGTTCTCGCTGAGCTCCCTGCGAGATAAATTCTTGCCAGCATTTTGTCTCCTGCCCCTGTGGCGATGGGGCCTCATAATTCGTAGGAAGTCCGTGATGTCAAAATGATAATGTCAATGAGAGGAATTAATTCGTGTTGACAGGAAAGTGACTGTTACTGGTGATATCAAAGGTTTTTAGGGTTCTAGGAATAAAAATCTTTTGAGTATTTGCCGAAAGCGAAACAAACCCACAGAAAAATACAACAATACATATTAGAAAAAAAATACGTCGCAAGAACTCCACAATTCGAACAATCGGACGATTGCATTATCATAAAGGATAATTCATTAACAGAACACATCAGAAAATGCCTAGAAACAATAACCAAAAAATATAATGCTAAGATAGCTTAGCTTCCTCATGGTATTAATGGAATAATTCACGGCAAACGCAACAAAAGGAGAGAAAAAAATTACACTAACTGGCATTAACTGTGAGGCAACAGCGATAGAAGGTAGAGATAAAAAATTACTCTCGAAACCACTCTGATGACGCCGGGTAGGCAGAAACATGTCCGTGTGTTAGTGTAATTTTTTTCTCTCCTTTTGTTGCGTTTGCCGTGAATTATTCCATCAATACCACGAGGAAGCTAAGCTATCTTAGCATTATATTTATCAACAATAACAACAACTCATGCTGCTTAGAGAAGAGCTCCCAAGTAATCGTGAATTCGGGGCTTTTTCTGTCTAAAATATTGGCTATTTCTGGTAACTTTTACTTTTACATACACCACTACCAATTGTAATTTTGTTCAGAAACGTCAAAATCACGTCCAACATAACCTGGAAATAGCAAACTTTTAACTTTCTTTTCAATTCGATCATTTTGGATTTAGGGAAACATGGGCTTTTCGTACAAGAGGAAGGTAAACTGTTCATCCGGTTCCAGCCCCATTTTCTACTAATCTTCTTGCTAGAAGAAGTGTAAGGGACGGAGGAAGAAGCCAGAATAAATCGTCAAATCGATGGGTGGTATTCGGAAGTACACCTTTGAATTAAAAAAACACGGGCTATCAACATCCTAAATGATAGATGTAAACAAGTATAAGGGAAGCAAATGATGTAACCGTGTAACGAAGGGAACATTTTATGTAGTTTGCAATACACGAAGGCAAAAACTATAGTTGAATCAAACAAAATAGACTTGAGCATAATGCTTATGGTAGACAGTGGGTCTGGGTAAACCGTATGCCGTAACCGATGCTAGTGGCGCTATTTATAAGACCCAAATATAAAAATGGGAATTCTCTGGACTAGATCATGAATGAAATACCACGTTGAGCGAACAAGCGACGTTTTTTTAAGGTATTTATTTATATATCTTTTTTTCATTCGTTTTCGAAGAAAATTACACCGTCCACATTTCCAATATAAGGAGGGCTTTCACTGTACTTAAATAAAAGAATTAAAATATAAATAAGACATATATTTAAAATTTACATTACAAGAACACTTGCATATAGTCTTTCTAAAACGTTTAATGTATAAGTACAATAACATCTTCAATAATTGCTATGCAATATACCTTCATAGAACAAAGGTATACCATCACCAATATTTTATACAGTTATGTACAACAGTAAAATACTACTGAAGAACTTGTTGCCAAGTCTTCTTAGTCAAATTGAGATAAAACGCCCGTATCATTCGCCCAATCATTAAATAAATCGATGATTTGAAGCGACGAAGGTATAAATTAAAACAATATTTAAAACGAACAATCAGTCTTATTATCACACGTCGTCTAATAAAATTTGAATAAACCTAAACAAAGCAGGTCGCCCTAATTAATGTCGTAGCCAATTTTAACGAAAGGATGATGAAGTAACTCGTTGGCCGTGGCACGTTCTCTGGCGTTGTGTTGCAGGCAACGGTCCAAGAAATCATGCCCTTCATCTACCAGCGTGTCTGGAGCTTCTGGTCTCTCCCCCATGCCGACTTTAAACATTATTTGATAGTTCGAATCGAATTCCGCCCAAGGTCGCTATAAAAAAAAATCTCCGTAAAGGAAAATAATCGAAATAGATATTTAAAAACTTACCTTTCCAGTTGCCATTTCTACTACAACACAACCAACGGACCAGATATCGGCAGCTCTACCGTGCCCATCAGATTCCGTCTTCATGAACATTTCAGGTGCCATATAAGCTAAAATAAATTCGAAGACATTCATTCGATGATCTGATCGTATTCAAAATGTTGTAAGCAACGTACCTTGAGTGCCTACGAAACCTTGAAGTTCACCGGGCATTGTCACGTGAGACTTAATTTGCACTGCACACCCAAAATCGCCGATTTTTAAGCAATTGCCTTCTTTCGAAAGGAAAATATTTGCAGTTTTTAGATCCCTGTGTACGACGCCATGTTTATGTAGTTCGGCAACGCCGCAAACCAATTGATAAGTATATCGTCGGATTAATATCTCGGGTAATCCGTTTTCTGTACTGGCAACTAAGCTTTCTAACGTGCCCTCTGAACAGAATTCCATGAAGATGAGCATCTCTTCCTGTAGGTTAAATTGTCATTTAATCTTCTTCCTTCATTAACAGCTAAATAGCTTATTGTAATTATTGCAATTAAAAAATTGCAATAATTATGCATTAGAAATTCTAATAAAAGGCCTTTAATATGAAATGTTTACTGTTAAAAAATCTTAAATCGACCGTCGAGGTAGATTTACGGTTTAAGGCACTAAATGTTGAAATTAAACGGATTAAAATTTAGCTTCTTCAAATGATCGTTGCGTTATAAATAAAGTTAAAATTTGTCCGAGTAGTTTTTGCACGATTCTTTAATAGCAACCACGGAGGTAACATCTTTGACAACATTGAAGCAGTAACGTTAAATCCTACCTTTTGTATTTCGACTCCGTAGTATTTGATGATGTTGCCGTGATTGATTCCTTCCAAAATCTTCAACTCCTCGCCGACTTTCCTAATCGTAAGCGCGTCGTTCGGTTGAATCGCTATCTCTTTAACTGCCATCATTTCGCCCGTGTGATTATTGACGGCCGTGTACACTTTACCGAACCTTCCCTGCCCGATCTTGATACCCCTTTGCCAAGAGAACGTGACGTGTCTCCTTCGAATGTGAGTTTTGAACGGAACATCCTTACAGTCAGTTATGTGGCCTATTAATTGGGCTCCCCTTAGTTTGCCATCGATTTCCGCGTCCAGCTGCACTACCGCACGAAGTATTCGTTCAGATCTTCTAGCCGATTGAGATTTCGCCTTCAGCAAGCCGTCTTGTAAACTCTCGAATTTTCTATACAAAAAGATGATGACGTGATTAGATGTTGTATTAATATTACGCAATAATAAATATTCTAAGCGATCCAGATGCCCATAGCTGTGTAATTAACTAGATGAATAACCGAAATCAGTGGCGTCACCAAGTTATTTTATTTACAGCTTGGGATTCAAGATTCAATTGCGAAGAAAATATTAATAACCTACTTTTGGAATTGAGGTGATGATTCCCCGCTTTCCGAACCGGGTGTACTCATAATCGATTGATCGAGACTGGGCTTGCGGCTATTTGATCGTTGGCTCTTGAAGGTCGGCCTCGGACTAGGCGAAGCATGCCGCGACCTCGAAAACGGCCTGACGAGATCTACTGTGAGTTTAGGCGACGCCGTTGTCAGCGCCGATTCAGGTGTTAGCGGCCCGTTCGATCCGATAACATGGGATATACAAAGATCCATGCTCTTCTTCAACTCCTCGAATTCATCCTCGGTTAAGTGCATCGTATTTTGCGGCTCGCAGACGGTCAATAGGAACTCTAAACCTTGATTGGCCCACCTCGGTCGTTTGCCTCGTCCTCTTTCGCATCGTTCCTGGGTGAATTTCATCCAGAGGTAGGCGAATTGTACCATGCTAAGCGTCGACTTCTTACGGCCTTCTTTCGGGATGAATTCCGACATTTCTTTGTGAAACTGGAAGAACGTATATATATACATATATGCATCGAGAAATTTGCTTAATTATAACGTACTTCGAATCCGAATCTAAATCCTAATAGGAGAATTTCTCTACATCTTGAGGTTAAAGCGGACTTGTCGAAATCGTCTAGATTATCCGTTAAGAGCATGTTATCACAGATTTTTTGTACTTTTTCTATGGCGTCCGGTATTATGCATCTTAATTGTAAATAATTATCCTGAAAGCAATTAATAATTTTGTAATTAAAATTTAACTTGAGGTCAAAGAGGCAACTTTAGCATAGCATGGATATGATTCTAATATACAGAGAGTCTCGATAGTTTGAGTCTTGATACTCGGAGGTTCCATATAATAAGTCTGCAGACAACATAACCACACAGCTTTAATGTACTTAGCAACTATATTTACAAATTCAGCAAAGAATTAATCGAAAGAAAACTCAAAGATTTTTTAAAATTTCTTCTTGTTTTTTTAATTTTTAGGATATTTTACTACCACGAATTTTCAGATGATTCTGCTACCATTCAACTCGTACTATCGAGAGCTTACCGCAGTTTCTACGTGCATCTAACTACTCCAAGCGAAAAAAAAGCATACAAGCTTTAGATTACTTGAGAAAAGTACAACCACACATCGAACTTTTGGTCAAATGATAAATTAATTTAACCTTCAGCTAGCGGAGGGCGTGTCAAACATATTTTGACCGCACAAATAGACGAAATAATATTTAAGACCATTGTTAAAAAAGAGCGCTAAGTGTTTTCTTTCCTTTTTTTATTGTATTGCAATTCAATTAATTATTACCAAGTTTATAAAAGTCCTTATATCAAAAACAACTTAATCTTGCGTTGCCTAAGATTTTCTTTCTCAGACCATTTTTCTAATTCTTGATTTTTCATTTACAAATTTTGAACTCCAAGAATGGAATGGAAGGGCAGAAAAGAAGCTCCGCATACCACAAAGAAAAAACACGGGAGCCTTTACAAAAATCAGCAGCAGTTGAAGATCAATTCTGCTATCTGCGGCAAAAGCTTGCAAGTGCTAGAACAAAGGCTTCTATAATAACATGGCGATAACTGTCCTACCTTAAAGTCGTGCATAAGTTCGGGGTTGACGTGCGTCTTCATGGCCTTCATTATCATTTTCGCAAACGCCATCGTCTTGCTAATCATTTCCCTTTCTTCATTGAATAGACCCTGTAGATCGCGACATATGCCGAAAAGTATCGATCTAACAAAAAGAAAATGATACATTAGATCGCAGGAAATAATAAATAAAAAGTGGTTAAGTAAATACAGTCTTTAGCAAGCGTGAATCACATCTTCTATGTCAATTGATGGTAAGAAATGTTTAAATACAGCCCTGGCCAATAAAAAGGAACACCTAAAACTTTACAAAACTTAAAACTTTATTAAGAATTGTAGGTAATTGTACCTACCCACTTTTACGTGAAGTGTGGAAAGATATTCTCCCACGCTTCTTTTATTTTTGGATCGATTTTGTTTTTTCGGAAGAACACACGCATGGCATTTTAGAGAAATTCGCAGAATAACATTTCAAAATTTTTTGCAAAATACGTTTTGCGCATTTGCGGAAACTTACCAGTGTTTCGTTTTATTTGCCAAAGCTGTACATTGTTATCCACTAATTTCCACGTAATTAAAGAAAAACGTAGCACGCGTAAACATAAAACGTGCCTTTTTAAAATGCAAAAACGAGGATTTTCCGACATCTGCCCCAGTAATTGCAATAATTTCTGTGATTAAGTTTCTGCTTTATATGGAAACACGGGAAATTCAATATTTGCACAAGTTTTCATATTATCTGGAGTACCACGACAAATTTACACGATAGTGCATAGCATGCTAACAATAATTAATTACTTTGTACAAGATATGCATTTAACAACAATAGACCACTTCAAAATCTGCAATGTATGGTAATATCGTGTTTGCCTTGATTACCAGAACAATGAAAATGTGGATTAAGATTGGAGGGGAGGGGGGATAATTAATTACATAATCACAGTGTACATTAGTGTACCTTTATGAAATGAATAATTACTTTGGTATAGTCTTTCCTTCCGTTTTAACTTCCTGCGTTGCTTCGTCGATATGCTCCGTCACCCTCTGGCAAATATCCGTCAGAAGCTGGCTGATTATGTACGATAACTGTTTGATAGCAGCATGCCGGCCTCCTATGATAGAAGGCAAGATTTCGTTTATAAACTTCCATTCTTCTTCGAGGAGATTCCTCTGGAAATTATCGTGCGTTAGAACGGCCCACAGCTTCAAATATTCCAAATAATCTTCGAAGACGTTCAAGAGACTCTTGTCGAAAACTTTAAGAGCTTCCACGTAAGCTTCTTTGGCGTCCAAACAATCGATCAAAGCCACGTGGAAATTCGTGATTATCCTATCGCGATGCTTTGTGCATATTTTTAGGCCCTCCTTGAGTTCCCTCATTAACTGCCTTACACTGAGGGGTGAAGGATTCTTCGGTTTCTGTTCCAGCCTCATCAGGAGAAATTCGTGGAGCATCTTTAAGGGCAGCCCGGATAAGTGCAAAAATACAGCCTTATACGGGGGTAAGTTGAGTGATTGTGCTTCCGGACTCCAAACCCCGTATCGATGAAATTCGTCTTGATCATCTTCAAGTTTCTTTAAGAAGATATAGAAAGTATTTTAATTAAATGATCATTAAAAAGTTGGCATCTAATAGAAATTTATTTTGATAATCTGTATTGACTCTGTGTAATGAGGTAAATGGAAAAGGGAAAAGCTACCAGTTTCGAGCTATGCACAGTTCATCCTCAGGCTTCCATTTGATGCCAACTTATATGAAGAGATTATTGCTAAAAATAGATAGAATAATTACCTGTTGATAAATACTAAGGTCAGACGGTTTCTCTAACGTCAATTGCACTTTACTAAGTAAACTGCAGTGTAAATGATCTAAGAAGGTCATACTCTTTGCCAATCCCCTCGTCTTCAATATAGTCTCGATATATTTCCTAAACGGTGAATTCTTCTTATCGTTTGAATCCGTTAAAGGTAAATAATTAGTCATGGTAACATCAATTACCGGGTCGGGTGTTACACATTCGTTAACTGAGGAATTTGAATTGTTACTATCCGAAGGACTACTACTACTAGTTTCTCCAGTATTGTATCCATCCGATGAAATCATCGAGTGGAACTTTCCCTCGAAATACCTGAAGAACTTGCCCATAATGGACAGTTTAAGCGTAAGGTGCTTGGTCATATTATACCATAAGCACATGGCTTTAACTCTACCAACGAATTCGTCACTATCGTAGAGGGGATACGTTTCGGCGAACGCTTTGCTAGAGGGGAAGAGCGATTCGGCTACTTCCAACCGACAAAGTAGTTCTTCCACCTCTCTAAGGCCGTCGTTCTGAGCCTCGCGACAACTGGAGCAGGCTAACCACAAGCAGCCGGTGCAATCTTCAGTTCCCACGCCGCTGTCGATGCTATGCGCTGAAACTCGCTTCTTATGCCTCCTAAACCGATACATCATAATCTCGTTCAAAAGACTGCCTACTGAATCTCGGGCCAAACATAAATAGTTATCCTCATCTGTTAGACTTCTTTTCGCGTGCCAAGCTTGTAACTCTAACCAGATCAGATCTTTTACCTCATTCTGCCACATGTGTTCTTCTTTCGTTAACTGCAAAGAAAAGCAATAGCTTGTTAAATTTACGCAGTTAAAATTAAAAAAAAAAATCAACGTGATTGTTCCAGTGAATACAAACCAACTTAGGATCCTGTAAACGGTAAGAAATCGAGAGATCAAATAGAATATAGAGAGACAACCCAAATTTTGTTGTTTAGTATTTAAATTTCTCTATTTTAAATACAAATCGTATAAAAGAACTTTTAAAGTTTCCTATCCTTGGTAAGGTAGGGCCTTACAGCATCATTTTATCAGATTTAACTCACCCTCTATTCCTCATTTCTCAGGAGCATGGGAAAACATGTACACTGCTGTTCAGTGAAGTTCGGTCATACAATAAAAATCTATTATATAACACCGTATACAATTGTTAATACATAAAATTAGAAAAATATTAAGCATACGCTCTTTTCTAAGGGATTAAATCCATAAATAGAAATATGGTGACAACCACAATAAAGTCTCTTTTATTATCATTCCAAGAATTTCTCGGAAGTGCCGATCTTTCGAAACGGGTCGTTTGGGGATTATTAACGAACGATACATTTAGGAAATATACCGCAGTATCACTCTTCTTTATTTATCACAGGCGTAAAGATATAAATTTGCTTCATTTTACTGTTAAACGTGTGTCGGTGTGCATCGGTCATTTTTGCGCGAAAGTTTTAAGAAAATTTACTTCAAAATGGTACGTGGCAAGCCTACCAGCGTAGAAAAACGTTCACGCATTATTACGCTGTTCGAAGAAGAATATTCGGGGTGACAAATTGTTGAAAAAATAAATATAAGAAGTTCAACAGTAAATGACATCATAAAGCGATATCGGACAACTGGAACTATAGAAAATCGTGTTCGTCCTGGAGCATCTAGGAAAACAACAAACGCTGAAGATTTGATAATTGTATTATTAAGCAAACGCAATAGAAAATTAACAGCGCCACAAATAGTAGCCGAAGTCAATCGCGGCCGTGAAGAACAAGTTTCGGCGAGTACGGTAAATCGTCGACATCAACAAGCGGACCTTCATGGGCGCATTGCCATTCGAAAACCCTTATTACGTCGGGGCAACGGAGCAAAACGGCTACAGTGGGCCCGTTCTCACCTAGATTGGTCGTTAGATGGTTGGAAACACGTGCTTTGGAGTGACGAGTCAAAGTTTGAGGTTTTTGGGCAAAATCGACGAGTTTATGTCCGAAGATCTAAAACCGAAAAGTCATCCCGAACTGCATTGTGCCAACAGTGAAGCAAGGGCGTAGTTCTGTGTTAATGTGGGGATGTTTCTCCTTTGCTGGGGCGGGAGATTTATGCAGAGTGCAGGGTGTAATGAGGAAGGAAAATTATTTTGCAATACTCCAGAATCATGCAGTGCCGTCAGGATTGCGTATAATAGGCCGGAACTTAACATTCACGCACGACAACGACCCAAAACACACTGCGTTAGTGTGTAAGAACTATCTAAAGGAGCAAGAAGAACAGCACACCCTGAAAGTAATGACATGGCCCCACAAAGCCCAGATTTGAACCCGATAGAGTAGTTGTGGGATGAACTGGACAGGAGGATCCGAAAAATATGCCCAACTTCACAAGAACATTTACGGAATATTCTGCAACATGAATGGATTAATATACCCACAATCCGCTTTAACAAAACTTATCGAAAGAATGCCTAAAATAGTTCGAGCGGCGATTAACAGCAAAGGAGGTTTTTTCGATGACAAAAAAAAAATAATGTTCAGTATGTTATATTAGGCCAGAATAACTTTTTATTTATTTATTTTCGTCTTTTTTACCTGTACATACAATAAAATTGCATTTTGTTTTTAGTTTCGTTTGTTTCTGTAACCTTTTCATGTTTTTTACCAACCGGCCGAACTTCTCTGAACGGCAGTGTACAAAATAAATATCAAAGTACTGATTCGTTGCTTTCGTCGTTGCTTTTGTATCCAAAAGCGTTCATTTTATTTTACACTAAACAAAACACTAAAATTCTTATAAATTCATAGTATTAATTTAATATACAGCGTGCGCGAAATAATAGCAGCATCGCGTCGTTTGCGTTACCTGCTAAATGGCGCAAATTAAATTATTTCAGCTTTATCTGTACAAAGAAGAAGAAAGCTAGCACCACACGAGTAGATTCCCAGGGTTTGTTGTTGTTGTTGTTTTTACAATGAAGTTGGCCTTTTTAGTAATTAACTCTTAAGAGAAAAGAAATAGGATTTTGCATCATTTATTGTAAAACTGTAAGTGGCTAAAGTAAAGAAATTACAGGAACTACTACAATACTGCCGATCATGGGATTTAAATGTTATTATTATTACATATGTTCCGACTATGGAAAAGGTCGTGAATAATTCTAGATCATAGTTTGCTTCAAAAAGTCCAAGATTTAATTCTTCATCTTTACAAACATAATTATTGGATGTGTTGATATATTTCTTCGATTATTTTCCGCAAGAATAAAAAAATCACATCGATGACTCCTATCATATTTCCCAAAACAAACAATTTGACATAACATCCGCAAATTCCAACGACCCTAATCATCGATTTATAATCTCCTATTTACATAAACATTATTGTCGTCGTGATACGGTGACGCACGGTTAGAAAAAAGTCTCTAGCCTATATTGTTAATCGATAATTAATAATATTTACATGCCGCAATTTATGTAACGGACGATACGTATGACTAACGCGCCTTTGAATCATATCGCGGTTTTCATCTTCGTTTTCGCCAAAATCCTTTGGTAGTCAAATTAATACTGCGACGATAAGAAAAGAATTCCGTTCTAAATCTGATGGTGATCTTATTGTTGCCAAATTTAGGATGTTCAAGACGAAAAAAAAAAAAATGAAAACAATTCGTTGGATAGTAAAATTTGGACTTTTAGATTCAATAAATATTTGATAAAATTATCGCTCACAATTGGTACGTAGAAATATAATTTTATCTTCAAACTATTTAGCGGCACGCAATCTTTACTATAATTATCCCGTTACGGCGGTTACGTATTGTTTATCTATTAAAATTAATTGGCTAGAAGTCGTCTGAATCATACCGTAATAAGAAAACAATCCAGTTATGATACTTCTATATAAAATGTAAATTTTCCTGATATGGAAATAGCGACTATTACGATATCCATGAAATGGGAAAACTAGGTTACTCCTATACTAATAACACCCTGTATTTTGGGCAAATTTCTCGAGTTTACTTTATGAGATATTTGTTCCGTTCCAAAAGGAATACGATCTGACTTAGATTAGGATTAGCAAATGTGCCTTAAGAGGCTAATTAAATAACATATTTTCCAGAACCCATTTAACATATCTTAACTAGAGCAGGCAAATTCGGGTGCGCAGCATCGGCGTAGCTAACGAATGGACTCTTGCATGCGAAGGGAGTCGGTATGCAGAGATATATTATCGCGAACGGTGCCGTTCCGGTGCTAGATACAAAAAAGTTTTTAAGATGGTTTTTCTATATTATGAACCGATCTCGATGAATTATCTCCATGTTACTGAATAAACACGGGAAATTGCAATCTCTAGTCATATGTATAAAAAATAAAATCGAGAGTGTATGTAATTCGATGATTAAAAAAAATTACCGTCTTAAGCGGTAATTTTTTTTTAATCTGAAAAACTGGAGAAGCGAGATTAAATATTTTTAACATAAGGAACGTTTCCAAAGTTATTTCTGCAAAACACGTCCGCCGTAAGGAAAATATGTTCTTGTATAAAGAAAACGATCGCTCTACATCTAGTGATGTTATATTTGTATAATTAAAAAAATCTTTGAAACAACTTAACTTAGGTGTTTCCTATATAATTTCTGAACGTTTTTATTAATGTTGTTAGCTACAGTAATTTTATTCTTATTGAAACATTATAATAAAAAATTGCAAAAAAAAAGTAAAGAATTTTTATTTGTTGCATTTATTTTCTTCTGTTTGATGGAATTTGTTAGATATTATTATATGCACTATGATATGTAAACATATTTTTGTTATCATTATCCAGTATTTTCCTTGCAAATAAATATAAGTTGATATTTTTTTTCAGCTTTAAATAAAATCTATGATCTTTATTTAAAAAATCAGTCGACTTAAATCATGATTCACTTGGTAAAGCAGAAGATAATACACTATTAATTCGCAAACATGCTATTATGTACTTCTGTCCGAATAGAAGTTGCAAAACTTGTTCAAGGTTCTAATAAGTTTACATCATAGAGAGTCGTGGAAATGGCAATTCAAAACAATTAATTTTTAGGCACCAGTTATGCGATAGCGATTAGAACGTGAACGTGCAAAATTTTTTTTGCAATCACCATATTTAATCAAAATGCTGAGTATTAATATCTGATGTATTAGTTGATTACTTAAGCAAACTATTATGTATTTTTTTTTAATGATCACAAGGCGTCGATTTTTAATTCATATAGAAGTACCGTGTAGTAGGTATATTAATTATTTATTAAGTTCGACACGTACACTGCCGTTCAGAGAAGTTCGGTCGGTTGGTAAAAAAACATGAAAAGGTTACAGAAACAAACGAAACTAAAAACAAAATGCAATTTTATTGCATGTACAGGTAAAAAAGACAAAAATAAATAAATAAAAAGTTATTCCGGCCTAATATAACATACTGAACATTATATTTTTTTTTCATCGAAAAAACCTCCTCTGCTGTTAATCACCGCTCGAACTATTCTAGGCATTCTTTCGATAAGTTTTGTTAAAACGGATCGTGGAAAATTAATCCATTCATGTTGCAGAATATTCCGTAAATGTTCTTGTGACGTTGGGCATATTTTTCGGATCCCCCTGTCCAGTTCATCCCACAACAACTCTATCGGGTTCAAATCTGGGCTTTGTGGGGGCCATGTTATTACTTTCAGGGTGTGCTGTTCTTCTTGCTCCTTTAGATAGTTCTTACACACTAACGCAGTGTGTTTTGGGTCGTTGTCGTGCATGAATGTAAAGCTACGGCCTATTATACGCAATCCCGATGGCAGTGCATGATTCTGGAGTATTGCAAAATAATTTTCCTTCCTCATTACACCCTGCACTCTGCGTAAATCTCCCGTCCCAGCAAAGGAGAAACATCCCCACACTAACACAGAACTACGCCCTTGCTTCACTGTTGGCACAATGCAGTTCGGGATCATTTTTTCGGTTTTAGATCTTCGGACATAAACTCGTCGATTTCGCCCAAAAAGCTCAAACATTGACTCGTCACTCCAAAGCACCTGTTTCCAATCATCTAACGACCAATCTAGATGAGAACGGGCCCACTGTAGCCATTTTGCTCTGTTGCCCCGACGTAATAAGGGTTTTCGAATGGCAATGCGTCCGTGAAGGTCCGCTTGTTGAAGTCGACGTTTTACCGTACTCGCCGAAACTTGTTCTTCGCGGCCGCGATTGACTTCGGCTACTATTTGTGGCCCTGTTAATTTTCTATTGCGTTTGCTTAATAATACAATTCTCAAATCTTCAGCTTTTGTTGTTTTCCTAGATGCTCCGGGACGAACACGATTTTCTGTAGTACCAGTTGTCCGATATCGCTTTATGATGTCATTTACTGTTGAATTTCTCATATTTATTTTTTCAGCAATTTGTCGCCCCGAATATCCTTCTTCAAACAGCGTAATAATGCGTGAACGTTTTTCTACACCGGTAGGCTTGCCACGTTCCATTTTGAAATAAATTTTCTTAAAACTTTCGCGCAAAAACGACAGATGCACACCAACACACGTTCAACAGTAAAACGAAGCAAATTTGTATCTTTACGCCCGTGATAAATAAACAAGAGTGATACTGCGGTATATTTCCTAAATGTATTGTTCGTTAATAATCCCCGAACGACCCGTTTCGAAAGATCGGTACTTCCGAGAAATTCTCGGAATGATAATAAAAGGGACTTTATTGTGGTCGTCGCAATATTTCTACTTTACATAATAATTTACGGCTTTAATCCCTTAGAAAAGAGTGTATGCTTAATATTTTTCTAATTTTATGTATTAATAATTGTATACAGTGTGATA
>LR736887.1:2323492-2384993 GCA_902654985.2 Oryctes borbonicus
CAGGTACAATAAATTTATGACTCATAAGTTCAATGCCAGAATTAATATTACCAAAATTAAGTAAACATATTTTATCTTGTAAGTATTCTTTCTGTACATAATATATCTCATTTTTTAAGCAATTTATGCTTGAAAAGTGAGGCGCATCGCGAATCGAAAAAAAAATAAAAATAAATTACCTTCGAGTTACGTAATACAGGAGGAAACGAGAAATCGATTATTTAACTTACCTGGCTTTTTTAATTAATAAAATACTCGAAACTAACTTGTTTTCGAAGAAGTCAAATAGATGGTAACTAGCACGTTATCACCGCTTAACTATCTTAGAACGTAATATCGCCCAACATAAATAATGGCGAAAAACATATCGCTCGAGATGATAAAAAAATTATCATCAAGAAGATGAGAATCATGACGAGGAAGATTCTGATTTAAAATAGAACCGTCCAGCTTACCTTGATCAGTCGCCTCCATGCTGTCAGCGTTCGCGAGGAGCTCGTCGAATACGCTCACGGTATTCCTCCTAGGCATAGGCTTCTTCGGCCGCACCATTCTGGACGATGGCCTGGCGGCTCCTTGATGATGGTTCGTGTGCCTTTCGAAGAAACGTTTAACTTTAGAAAAGACCATGAATGGCAACTAGACGGCATCGAGTAACGGTTAGTAGGAACAGACACTAACGTCTACAGTCGAATAGGCAGCTGTGAGTAGTGGGCTAATCTTATCTAATCTTAGAAAATTTTACGTTTCTGCATGACTGACGCAGGCCCATGCGAGATCGGCACGAATATGAATAGAAATGGTTGGCGTATGTGAGGTTGTTGTCAAGATTCCTGATAAGACGGCCATCCAAGAAACGAATCGAAAGAAGCACCGCGCAGGATTCGTAATACGATAAGGTGTTGTTGTTTTACGATATCTTGCTGTCGCAAATCAAGGTATTAGCAACATGGAATGACTTAAAACGGTTGCGTCACAATTAAAAATAAAGGATTACCTTCACCTCGTACATCATCATGGTTTTCCGCGTACATCTTCCGACAAATTTGTTTAGGTTTTCCAATCTACCCCGGGCAAAAACTAATAAAAACAGAATTTATTTTAAAACAATAGGATAACAACAAAAAATTATGCTGTCCTCTATCCTGTGATTTTCAAGCTAGGTTGACCTATTCGAATTTCAAAATACTGGGAAACATTTGAGCCTGCTGCACGTTATTCAAATTGCTTAAATTCAAGTTGTATGAGATGAAGATGCTTGTATTCATATGTAAGCGAGCTAGTCGAATCTTGTGAATGTTTAAAATGGCGTCAAATGAGTTGATGTTGAGTTACTGTTAAACGTGTGTTGGTGTGCATCTGTCGTTTGTGCGCGAAAGTTTTAAGAAAATTTACTTCAAAATGGCACGTGGCAAGCCTACCAGCGTAGAAAAACGTTCACGCATTATTACGCTGTTTGATGAAGGATATTCGGGGCGACAAATTGCTGAAAAAATAAATATGAGAAGTTCAACAGTAAATGACATCGTAAAGCGATATCGGACAACTGGAACTATAGAAAATCGTGTTCGTCCTGGAGCATCTAGGAAAACAACAAAAGCTGAAGATTTGAGAATCGTATTATTAAGCAAACGCAATAGAAAATTAACAGCGCCACAAATAGCAGCCGAAGCCAATCGCGGCCGTGAAGAACAAGTTTCGGCGAGTACGGAAAAACGTCGACTTCAACAAGCGGACCTTCATGGACGCATTGCCATTCGAAAACCCTTATTACGTCGGGGCAGCGGAGCAAAACGGCTACAGTGGGCCCGTTCTCATCTAGATTGGTCGTTAGATGATTAGAAACACGTGCTTTGGAGTGACGAGTCAAACTTTGACGTTTTTGGGCAAAATCGACGAGTTTATGTCCGAAGATCTAAAACCGAAAAAATGATTCCGAACTGCATTGTGCCTACAGTGAAGCGAGGGCGTAGTTCTGTGTTAGTGTGGGGATGTTTCTCCTTTGTTGGGACGAGAAATTTATGCAGAGTGCAGGGTGTAACGAGGAAGGAAAATTATCTTACAATACTCCAGAATCAAGCAGTGCCATCACGCTTGCGTATAATAGGCCGTAACTTTACATTCATGCATGACAACGACCCGAAACACACTGCGTTAGTGTGTAAGAACTATCTAAAGGAGCAAGAAGAACAGCACACCCTGAAAGTAATGATATGGCCCCCACAAAGCCCAGATTTGAACCCGATAGAGTTGTTGTGGGATGAACTGGACAGGAGGATCCGAAAAATATGCCCAACGTCACAAGAACATTTACGGAATATTCTGCAACATGATCGGATTAATATTCTACAATCCGTTTTAACGAAACTTATCGAAAGAATGCCTAGAATAGTTCGAGCGGTGATTAACAGCAAAGGAGGTTTTTTCGATGAAAAAACAATATAACGTTCAGTATGTTATATTAGGCCAGAATAACGTTTTATTTATTTATTTTTGTCTTTTTTACCTGTACATACAATAAAATTGCATTTTGTTTTTAGTTTCGTTTGTTTCTGTAACCTTTTCATGTTTTTTACCAACCGACCGAACTTCTCTGAACGGCAGTGTATGTGATGTTTGGTTGTAAACATACATTCCCAGCTTCAGAATATGTAATTGTCGCAAACAATAAATTTAGGGAAAAATGCCGAAACAAGATTTTTAATGATGGAATCCTCATATAGATTGCTTGGCTTTGCCATCTCCAACCCGCTAACATTTTACGCCAAATTGGACATTGCTTTGTAGAAATTACAACGGGGCAGGTCTATCATGTTTGGTTCAGCAAACTGTTACAAAGTTGGTAAACACTGATAAGAGGTAAATTGAAATTATAAGATTACGTAGTAATCATGGATTTTATCATTGCTCCAAGTTATTTGAATACAAGTTCCTTGAATTCGAGTTAGTTGAATAATGTGTGCGAGGCTTTGAGCTTGTAAACAAGGATTTTAAATATCGCGTTAGTTACTTCTATTAAACGTACTCATTGTAATTAAATAAAAATTGATACGAGTACATGTAAAGAATTCCAAAGAAATTACATGTTTTGCTGTAGTTATAATTAGAAATTTTCAGTATACAGTGTGGAAAGAAAGTAAAGGATCTTTGTTAATATTTATTTTTATATTATTTATAATTTTTTGAACATTTTTTTTTTGTTATACCTTTTTTAAATTTACGCTTCGTTTAAATAAATGCAATGTATCAGAGTCAGTATACCAAGTGTGTCGGTAATTCCTTTCCGGTTTTTCCGGCAGATGTCACTGGCCATAAGTATGAAATGTTATGATTTGATACATATGTAATTTTATTCTACTGACATTAACCTTAAAACTACACAAGTTACGTTCCGCCAAAATAACAGCGTTATAGATTTATAATTTTTTGAAAATGTCGAGTTTTGTGCCTGAAAACGTGCATTTGCGGCACGCATTACTTTTCTTGTTTCATCAAAAGAAAAAAGCCGCTGAAAGTCATCGTTTGCTAGTAGAGACTTACGGTGAGCATGCTCCAACCATAAGAACATGTGAAACGTGGTTTCGACAATTCAAATGTGGTGATTTCAACGTTCAAGATAAAGAACGTCCTGGTAGGCCGAAAACGTTTGAAGACGCGGAATTGCAGGAGCTATTGGATGAAGACTCAACACAAACTCAAAAACAATTAGCAGAAAAGTTGAATGTGGGCCGAGTAGCAATTTGTGAACGATTACAAGCTATGGGAAAGATCCAAAAGATGGGGAGATGGGTGCCACATGAATTGAATGACAGACAAATGGAAAATCGAAAAATCGTTAGTGAAATTCTGCTTCAAAGGTATGAAAGGAAGTCATTTCTGCATCGAATAGTAACGGGTGATGAAAAATGGATTTATTTCGAAAATCCCAAGCGAAAAAAATCATGGTTATCACCTGGCGAAGCTGGCCCATCGACTGCAAGGCCAAATCGCTTTGGTCGCAAGACCATGCTCTGTGTCTGGTGGGACCAGATTGGTGTCGTATATTATGAACTGTTGAAACCGGGAGAAACAGTTAATAGTGATCGCTACCGACAACAAATGATCAATTTGAACTGTGCATTGATCGAAAAACGTCCACAATACGCTGAAAGACATGATAAAGTGATTTTGCAACATGACAACGCGCCGTCTCATACAGCAAAACCAGTCAAAGAAATGTTGAAATCACTTGGATGGGAAGTTTTATCGCACCCGCCGTACTCTCCAGACCTGGCTCCATCCGACTACCACCTTTTCGCATCGATGGGGCACGCGCTTGCAGAGCAGCACTTCGCCGATTTCGAAGAAGTTAAAAAATGGCTCGATGAATGGTTTAGCTCAAAGGAGGAACTGTTCTTTTGGAATGGCATTCATAAATTGCCTGAGAGATGGACAAAATGTATAGAATCAAATGGCCAATACTTTGAATAAATAAATTTTAACTATCCATTCTAAGTAACGTGTTTTCTTTAGCGAAAAAACCGGAAAAGAATTACCGACACACCTGGTATACAAGTACTGTTGAAGATACTATTATTGCTATTTTGTAAAAATTCTAAAAATTATTTTAATATTTTAAAAATAATTCTTCCAATGTAAGACGCAGTCCTCAACAAAAAATGCGGAGTTTTCTAACATTATTAAGTAGTGATTCTGTACCACATCTGTTACTGCAAAGTCCAAAGATTTTTTTTCATCTATTCATGCTGCAACCTTTACTTTAAACTTGAAACTATCTGATGATGCCCGTTTAATTTTATTCGAGATTTAGGTGCGATTACCAGAAACACTGTTTCGTCGGTCATTTTAAATTAAAAAATTCACGATCACCGATATTATTCGAACTTTAGGAAGTGACGACAACTTTTGATGGGTAGGTAGTTGTTTAGATACACCTTCTGTTTGCGAAATGTGATAATTGCGACTGGAATTAAATTAGAATTAAACGAACGTGAATTTATTTGAAAGGAGGCGATTGAAAGATTGGAGTAAGAGTGCCCAATAAATTGTCAGAAGACGTATTCTTCCGCGCGGCTCTGAAAATTGGATTTCCATATTATCATTATCTTTTTCGAGATGCATTCGCATAAAAACTAGAGGAATCCGACAGAAATTTTTAAATCTACAAAATTTAAATTTTTAATTAAAACGATCAAAATTTGAAGAAATTATAATTAACGTAATACGTAATTCTACAATTAGCGTGGAACATTTTAAAACATAATAACAATTTTATGTAGAATCATTGAAATCCCCCCTTACAGTAGAAATTATTATTAAACACATTACTAATTACAATTTTATTCTAATACGACAAACCCGAAAAGCAAATACATTTTACGCTAAAATTTATGTCATCCAAAAAAAAAAAGCTAAAATAAGCAGCCTGCAATGAACTAAATATAGTGCCAACAACCCACATAATTTTATAAAATACAAGCTGTGATGACTAGGGATCCGGTGGAAGAATGGGTTAACTGAGTTTAAAGGACGTTTACCGGCGGTTGATATTTTAAGGAAACATGCAATATAAACAAGAATAAAACATTACCTAAAATAGGTTAACTAAATCGAGCGTAGTTAATTATAGAAACCCAAAAAAAAGGAAAAAAACGAAAAATCGCACACCTTGTTTTTTTTTCCCCGTATTTAGAAGAGGAAAGAAAAGCAATAAATATTTTTCTAACAATAAAGACTAGAGATACAATCTCATCAAAAAATGAATGGACAAGATGAGGTGTAGAAAGTTACTTGCCTACTAATTTTATTCTATATAAAAAAAAATATCGTGGGATGTACAACTATATTTAAAAATTTTTAAATATTTTTATAACGTTGCTCTTTTAATCAGTGATCTTGTTCGGATATAACGGTTTCGATGATTCCTTAAAGCGATTATTACGAAATATATTATTCGCGAACATTAAAAAAAAATACACTGGCTGCAATTAAAAATGCACCACCTCTAAATTGGAGTATTTCGTTGAAAATTCTACTTAAACGATCGTTTATCATATTGTATTGATTTCATTTACACAGATGTTTTCGCGCAGTACATTTCCAAGCAATTGTGAGAGAATGAACAATTAACCCCCTTCGAACGTGGCCGAATTATTGGGCTACACGAAGGCGGTGTTAGTTTTTAGGAAATTGTGCGTAGACTTAAGCGTAATCGTTCGACTATATTACGGTGTTGGAACCTGTAGATTGCAAATCAAGGTAAGTTCACGCACGGTCAAAAGAACCACCCCCAAAGAAGATTTGCTTTTGAAGCGCTTGCTTCGGTTGTTTATTTTTCTTTAGTTCAAATGTTTTTCATTTAGATGGTTATAAAGAAATCGTAAAAAAATTCTATAAAAGGGGTATTTCCATATTAAAACCTTTTAACACAAAAAGATGAGGTCACCAGGTAGTTCAATAAAGGGATCGGGGAAGTCTACCTAACACTACCTAACGGACACGGGAAGTAATTATAGTTCTTATCTACGTTACGTACTTCGGTTTAGAATCTATTTAATGTACAAGGTTGGCAACATCTCGCAATTGAAGGAGATTGCGGTATGTAAAAATAACTGCAAGAAGTATTCCCCGAATTAACTTGCCTTGTTGCCAGAGACTTGCACCAACTATTGCAGTATGTAAAGCAGCCTTGAGTAGTATTAATCATTATCACATTATTTTTCAAAATTTTTTTAGTGGTGCATTTTTAATCCATAATGGATACTTTTCTTCGTCAACATTTAATGCTGTTTATCTTAACCGTTTTATGATATTATTAAATCAAGATTTCAAGGGGACGCAAATGGACGAATATTTAAATACGGATCTGATCCGAACCGAATAGGAAATTATGTAAGCTTCCAGGGCCGGACTCATAAAAATTACGTAGAACGTGGTAAGTTTATATACTAGAATATAATCATACTGTCTGTTTTTTTTTTAATATTATTTTGTTTTAACGCTTCCTATATTTAAATTAAAACTTTCTCCTGCACTGTATAATTCCTTCATAACGGAACACTAATTGAGACAAGCGATAATGGAAGATACTATAGAAACGAAGTGGAGGTCATCATCATTAGAGAGTGGATGTTCTAGGAAAGAAAGTTAAAGCCGAAGGTACCAGCTTAAATTCAAAAAGGAAATTACGGTATTAATTAAATTCGTCCTTTCATGGTTTCGTGGATTTTAATAACGAAAACTTGACCTTTTAGCACGAGATTAGCCTTGAATCGAGCAGAATTCTTGAAATCCCAAACATACACTGCCGTTCAGTGAAGTTCGGTCATACAATAAAAATCTATTATATCACACTGTATACAATTATTAATACATAAAATTAGAAAAATATTAAGCATACGCTCTTTTCTAAGGGATTAAAGCCATAAATTATTATGTAAAGTAGAAATATCGCGACAACCACAATAAAGTCCCTTTTATTATCATTCCAAGAATTTCTCGGAAGTGCCGATCTTTTGAAAGGGGTCGTTTGGGGATTATTAACGAACAATACTTTTAGGAAATATACCGCAGTATCATTCTTGTTTATTTATCACAGGCGTAAAGATATAAATTTGCTTCATTTTACTGTTGAACGTGTGTTGGTGTGAATCCGTCGTTTTTGCGCGAAAGTTTTAAGAAAATTTACTTCAAAATGGCACGTGGCAAGCCTACCGGTGTAGAAAAACGTTCACGCATTATTACGCTGTTTGAAGAAGGATATTCGGGGCGACAAATTGCTGAAAAAATAAATGTGAGAAGTTCAACAGTAAATGACATCATAAAGCGATATCGGACAACTGGAACTATAGAAAATCGTGTTCGTCCTGGAGTATCTAGGAAAACAACAAAAGCTGAAGATTTGAGAATTGTATTATTAAGCGAACGCAATAGAAAATTAACAGCGCCACAAATAGCAGCCGAAGTGAATCGCGGCCGTGAAGGACAAGTTTCGCGAGTACGGTAAAACCTCGACTTCAACAAGCGGACCTTCATGGACGCGTTGCCATTCGAAAACCCTTATTACGTCGGGGCAACAGAGCAAAACGGCTACAGTGGGCCCCTTCTCATCTAGATTGGTCGTTAGACGATTGGAAACACGTGCTTTGGAGTGACGAGTCAAAGTTTGAGGTTTTTGGGCAAGGTCGACGAGTTTATGTCCGAAGATCTAAAACCGAAAAGTGATCCCGAACTGCATTGTGCCAACAGTGAAGCAAGGGCGTAGTTCTGTGTTAATGTGGGGATGTTTCTCCTTTGCTGGGGCGTTAGATTTATGCAGAGTGCAGGGTGTAATGAGGTAGGAAAATTATTTTGCGATACTCCAGAATCCTGCAGTGCCATCAGGATTGCGTATAATAGGCCGTAACTTTACATTCATGCATGACAACGACCCAAAACACACTGCGTTAGTGTGTAAGAACTATCTAAAGGAGCAAGAAGAACAGCACACCCTGAAAGTAATGACGTGGCCCCCACAAAGCCCAGATTTGAACCCGATAGAGTCGTTGTGGGATGAACTGGACAGGAGGATCCGAAAAATATGCCCAACTTCACAAGAACATTTACGGAATATTCTGCAACACGAATGGATTAATATTCCACAATCCGTTTTAACAAAACTTATCGAAAGAATGCCTAGAATAGTTCGAGCGGTGATTAACAGCAAAGGAGGTTTTTTCGATGAAAAAAAAATATAATGATCAGCATGTTATATTAGGCCAGAATAACTTTTTATTTATTTATTTTTGTCTTTTTTACCTGTACATACAATAAAATTGCATTTTGTTTTTAGTTTCGTTTGTTTCTGTAACCTTTTCGTGTTTTTTACCAACCGAGCGAACTTCTCTGAATGGCAGTGTACATATTACTTATATCAGAAATTTGTTGTCCGCGGTCAAAAAAATGCAGGTTTATTTGTTTTAAAATAAACGATTTGTTTTTCAATGCTTTTTTGGACGTGGGTAATATTAATCTAATCTAGAATATTTATTTTGGCCGACTTTACTCAATAAAAATATCAGACGGGAAGTTGTACGTTTGCTAGGTATCTGTGCGATTCGCTTACTGTTTCGAAATGTGGATTATAAGAAGGGGCTCTTACGTAAGAATATAAGAAAAGTTAAATATTTTAATATCTCCTAAAATAAGCAAGAGCCAAATGTAACTAACAAATACGAAGATTGATATTTTTAGCGTTCGTTCGCATTTTATCGCTTATCGTAAAACGCGAAACCAAAATTAAGTTCAAAAATATGCGTTTCGACTTCCTTGCCAACAATCGCAGTTAAAATATGAATACCGAAACGCTCTGCGCCAATAGAAAGATTTTTTCCTCGAATGGGATTATACGGAATAAAGTTTATTTTTGCGTTCGCGTCGATAGAAATCAACGTTCGTCTAAATTAAAATGATGAGAAAGTTGCTTTATCATCTAATATCAAAATTTCGAGTGCTGCAAAACACGCCGGTATACAACGCGTCTCTACGTCGCTTTGCAATCAACTGGTTTTATTCTTCAAGGTTATTAGCCAAAGAAATAAAGGGAAATGAACTTGTACGTGGAACTGCGGCTTTTTGGAGTTACCGCGTATATAAATGATAATATATAAATTCTGGATTTCCCGCATAATCCACATTGAAACTATCTGTGCGTCAAAGCTATGCATAACTTTAATGCATTAAATAAGTTATTCCTAGGTTACTGTATTATGTACATAAAATTAAGGATAAAAAAAAAAAAAACAAGAAATGCATAAATAACACCCACTAAATAAATTATAAAAAAAACCAAAACCTTGGTACACTACCTTTTTTTATCTACATTATTCTAAAAGGGCATTTTTTAAAGACTACAAAATAATAAATAGTGCTAATCACGCAACAATATTACTTAAAACTTCTCCATTATGCCAGAACTTCTAAAACACAACAGACGTGTTAGACATGATAATCAAAAAGCTGTACGAACAACATTAATCTTATCAATAAAGGTACATCTTTGCAAATAATAGTCCGTTACTCATCGTCGCAGTAACTGGATTCTTGATAAGCAAACATAATGATATGCTTTTGTGTAAAAAAAGTTAGCAAAATATGTTGCAATCGCTAAAAACTAAGTTTGCAGATTTGCGTGTATGGTTGATATCATTTAAACATACGAAAATAAGTAGACGAAAGTTACGACAAGGAATAACAATAACAAGATAATGATAAAGGATATATACCCTAGAGAATCACGTTGTTTTCGTTCTTTATTTTTTCTTAGAATTCTGGTTCTTGGAGGCGTTTTTCCATAACAATCATACTCTTCCAAATCATTCGGACTGAAACTACAAAAACAGGCGGCTCAATTTTCAAAAAGCACCATGTTAATAACAAGCAATTGAAAACACTCTAGTTAAAAATTTCAAAAAGAAAGCTCGCCCAGAAGGCACTCACATATCATCGCAGTCGATGTCATAACCTCCGTTTCGAGACATTTTTGATTTTTTTTTTTGAAGGAACACGGGGGTAACGTCCCTCGACTGTACTTCACATATTTAGATGAAGGACGGGATTTTCGTTTAACGCGGGTCAAAACCACGAACCATCACGTCGAATTTGCGGAACCCGATAAAGGAAGCGTATCGTTACAGTCGAATTTCGACGATCTATTGACAGTGCTGCCAATTTCGTATTTTTTTGCCACAATTACAAAGTAACTAAATCAAACCGAATAGGTTTAAAAGTGCCGAATTATTAAGATAAGCCCAGATAAGCCCCCAATTATATCTTGTTAACATAGAAATTAACACGGATTATCTTGATAATAATGATAGAAAGCATAAATCCGAATAAATTTGTAATTTATCGATGAAACCCGAGACACACGGCAAATTTTACAATTGAAATTAGCAAAAAAAATGCTGTAAATATACCTAAAATGAAAAAAAAAATACTTTTGAAATACATTATATTAACACATGTTCTACAACAACTCAAAAATTTCCAGCTTATAAAGCATGAACTACACATATTCCCTTTTAATTTATAAGCATTAACCAGGGGGCCATCCCAATTGTCTTCCACCAACAATGTGAACGTGTAAATGATACACGGATTGACAACCATCTCGACCATTGTTGATAACCAACCGGAATCCGTTTGGTGCTCGTTCGTGAGCCAACTTCTTAGCTACGAGCAGCAATCTACCTAAAATCTACATAGAAATTAATATGTACATTACGTGTTACGTAAGATAGAGATATTTACTTGGACATCAGATTCATCGGCTGTTTCCAGCATAGGTATCCTCTTCTTGGGAATAACCAAGAAATGAACGGGGGCTTGGGGATTAATATCGTTGAAAGCTAAACAATTGTCATCCTCGTAAATGATATCCGCGGGGATTTCCTTGGATATGATTTTGTCGAAGATGGTCGGTTTGCTTGGTTCGTGGAACGCTTCTTGGGCCTTTTCCACCTCGGAACCCATCTAAATGCAATTAATGAGGTTAAAATAAGAGAAGTTAATATCAAGATTAAATCGATATAATTAGATAGCGTCTAATTAATTAAATACGTACAATTTTATTCGTTGAGAATGTATTTGAAAGAGGAGGATTATTTAATAATATTCTTTTAACATTCCTGCTCAGCATTGACCGGAAAATAAATGTCATTTTCTATTTGTTGTCCTTATCTTTCGTATGGAAAATTGTGTTAATTCTGTAAGATACCGTTAGATGGCAGCGTAAGATCTGATCCAAATTTTATTTTAATTTTTTTTATTATAAAAATTAAATATTGTATAAACGGCTATTTTAAAATTTGTCTAAAAATGTAGATAATATTTAAAAATAGAACTAAATGTGTTCCGGGTTTGGTTCCATGCTTAATAGAAAACTCGACGTTTCGCCCACAATCATATAGGGCCTCTTCAGGAAAGGGAAGAGTGGTAGACCACACTTAGCACGGTAACTTAACGTGCAAACCACGCCGGAGGCGAAACTAACTGAACGGGAAGCAGTTAAGCATGGTAACTCAGAGACTCAGCTGACTCACAGCTCACTCAGCTGAGACTAGCCTATCACCCTTCCGTTTCCTGAAGAAGTCCCATGTGATTGTGGGCGAAACGTCGAGTTTTCGATTAACCTGGAACAGGTTTAATTTTAACTGATTGTGGCTGTAGAAGCCTACGTTTTTAATATTTAAAATGTTTTATAAATAAAAAGTTTATATTACACAGAAATATGTACATGTAAAATTTTGAATCCAATAATATACAATATTTATATATTAAATTTGTACTTACACTTACGATTATTATAAACGAGGTACAGAGGGTGCAATTGTTGTGGTGCACCGGGGAGGCCCACACTTACTAGGGACCCGACCCACTTCGATCTTATTGAAGGTCTAATAAAACAATAAATAAAACCCAATCTTCTTGGTTTCATCAATAACAATCTTTTTGGCGTAAAAATTATTATTTTTTTTATTTCCGCGGGAATCATGGTCACATAGTTAATAGGCAACGTAAACATTTTTTTAAAACGGTTTGTAAGTTTGGAAACAGTTCATTTTATAATTGCAGAACTATTATGACCTTGTCGAAAAACTACGCATAGCTTTAGGAGATGGAATATTTTAAAGGAACTATTAGATTTTTATCATTTAACGTTAAAAAAACTAAAAAAAAAAAACTACCCGATGGTCATCTAGATATGAATCGATAGTTGCACTGAAATACAAATATAGAGATGTATTAAAAAGTCTAACAACAAGTTTATAAAAAAAAAACAATTTTTAAATTGTTTTTTTAGGAAAACAATTACAAAAAATATGAATAGGCCTTTTTAACGTAATTTCAATATCAACTTTTGAAAGTAATAAATGGAGTTTCACAATTTCTTCAAAAAAGAACATGTAGCCTGACAAGACTGGAAAATGTTAATAAATTTTCGAAATAATTTTAATCAAATGCAGTAACAAGCATAGACAATCGCTGATAAATAGGGGCTCAGTACATCGTTCGTCTCTAAACTTCAAAGAAAAATTACAAAATTCTTTGACGAATTGCGTGATGTTAGATGCTGAACATCATTTCAAGACTGATGTTTATGATGCTGCTTTGGATATTATAATAAATCAGATAAAAAATAGATTTAACGATCGTAAAAAAATTTGAAAGTATATTCGCAGAAGACGACGAACTTTATCAAAAAGCAGAAATTTTGGTTAGCCAACATTCAAAGGAGCTTCGCAGCTTCTATCCTTATATGTCGGCGTTCAGTTCCAATTACATTCAATCTCAACCGCGTATGATTTGGCAAAAAAAATTAATTAATTAAACTAGTTGTTATTTCATGCTTTTTATAATCTTATTTATGAGAATGGGTCCAATAACTTATTTAAATAACGTTCAAGATATTTATTTATTTACGTGAGGTAGGCATGTCTCGTCGTGAAGTCGTTGTCTAAAAGCACTGGCGAAACGTTGGAGACAAAGGAAGTCCCTTAAAAGAAGAAATGGTTCTGGACGTTCACGTGCAAAAACTGCAGTTGAAGACAGGACCTTGATAGACTTAAGAGCAAGCAGTTCCTTCGTTTCAGCAGGAGAAGTGGTTGGCGAGAGAAATTCTTTAGCGTCAGATAAATTTAAACAATGCTTCGACGGCCAAAAAATTTCGTCTTAGAATAAAACATACGGAAACCAAGGTGGGATTTGCCGGGACACTTTTGAGAAAAGGACAATTTTTGGGAAAGAGCGAGTTCCACTCTGGAAAAGTGAGAGTTTATAGACCAAGCAATGAAAAATATGTGAAAAAAGTTGACACCAACGGTAAATTTACTGTTAACACATGGACATGGATTTCTACATCTAGTTCTAGTGTGTTACTGCATGTAGAGGAACAGCTGACAAGTCACGTTTAGATCGAGATTTTAGAAAACAAAAAAAAAAAAACAAAACAACTGTCCAATTCACACAGCTTAAATGGTTGCAAAACAATAACGTAAACGTGCTTGATTGGCCGAGCTATAGCCCTGATCTTAGTCCCATTGAAAATACATGGGTTTACTTACTAAATATTTACATCTTTATGGGAAATTGAACGATAAAGTTATGCAAAAAAAATTGTTTTTCTTCAAAACTTTTTTTACGTTTTAGGTTTGGGTTGGTTTAGGTTTGCCCATCTTTTCCAATTCTTCAAAAATTTCCTCCCGCAAATAGCAACCCAACATAAGCACCATCTCATGCAATTGCTTTCCTTCTCGGTATTGGGTGGGTAAGGATTCATAGATAATGGTTCCTTCCGTACATAATATAGCGAACAGAGTTGCCATTTGTGTTAAGAAAACACGTGAAACGGTTTTTATTCTATTGGCAGACTTAATTAATTATATAAAAAAAATTAAATATTGAATTAAGGGAAACAGCAAATAAATTAAATTTATTATCTCAAAGTAAGTAGAATTAATTTTTTTTTAGTCTTGAATATGTAATGTTGTCATTTTTAAAACAAATTCAAAACAAAATAAATAATAAAATTATAATAAAGTACATGCTATTTTGGCAACAGTGTCTATTTATTTTAACAAGTTCTTCCCTATTGTACTTAGAGCCAAGGTGTTTGACGTATTTAATACCAAGTCCTCAATAAGCTTAGTACTACAAATAACTTATGGCAAAACTTTGGTGACTTTGTGTGTAAATTATCCTGATTATAAAGAGAATCCATTGTCTTCTTAATATTAGATTTGTGCTGGTTAGCGTTTGGTGCTGAACATTGAATTATCCAGCATAGTCATAGCAAAATCTTTGTGCCTCCATGATGTAGAAAATAAAATATATCGCGATCAATTCTTTGATGATTCGTTTGATTTCTTTTAAAAATAAAGCTGACAAATGTAAGGCGAAATATGTTAGACTGGCTTATACCATCTGCTTATTAATTACATCAAAATTAAGCTGCACGCGTTGCGACAAAACAAAACAAAACCTATTCAAGTACAAAGCTATAATAATTTCATCACCAAAAAAGCTCAATTATCCCGTTAGCGTTAACGTGCGGAGCAACAGCAAATCAGTTTGCGCGGTTGTTGAAGTGCCTTTAAGGGAAGCGAAGGGATGTTAACAGTCGCAATCGGTTGGACAATTTCGGATCCGCCCCATTCCGCTCCACCCACGCAAGGCACGCGCCTGTCGAACACATTTTCGACTAATATTTACGTATAACTATATAAATGCGGAAACGAACCTCCCGGATGACGCATTGATAATGCGAAAGCTCGCCGGAATACTTTAAGAAAACATACCTAGCGTTCTAAGAAGGGCGAACTATATGAAAATTTTGAACGATGGAAACGAGACCGAAAGTTAACCAACCGTCGAATCCGAAAGATTTCTTCGCGAGGATTTATGGTCATTTGGAGAATCCGTCCGCGAGTGAAAATTCCGCGAAAAACGGTTGTGATAGTGGGAATTTGTCTGGGACGCAACCTGTGGTTGCACCGGTTCCTGTTTTGGCTGCACCATTGCCGTTCTTTTTACCGCATTCTTCTGATACTCATCTTAGCGTTGCTGCTGCAGCGGGATTGTCTGCATTTCGTAAGTTACCTTTTGGTTTTAATTTTTTTATTGTAAAAATGTATCTAAATGATGAAATAAGGGTTCTACATAAATCCGCTGAATTCTGGAATTTCCTAAAAGTCAAACAGCAAAAGTTATAATCTCTGGTGGTCATAGAAATAAAATAATTAATAGAGTAAAAGGGGAGGAATTTGTGCATAAAATTTATCAATGAAGTTTGCATTAAAAAGTAGAAAACTTAATTTGCAAAGCAATTAACATATTTTGATTGATTATTTTAAATAATATTAACAGTGTATGTTGATATGTTAAATTTCTTCAAGTTGCTTTAATTGAAAAAGTTGAAATTGTAGTAAATTAATCAATTAAAGTAGAGAATTTAGAGATTGTGATAATCCTTTAAGTAAATAGCAATGAATACTCTGTTTTTAGTTGATCGCCCTACACTGCCGTTCAGAGAAATTCGGGCGGTTGGTAAAAAACATGAAAAGGTTACAGAAACAAACGAAACTAAGAACAAAATGCAATTTTATTGTATGTACAGGTAAAAAAGACAAAAATAAATAAATAAAAACTTATTCTGGCCTAATATAACATACTGAACGTTATTTTTTTTTTTCATCGAAAAAACCTCCTTCGCTGTTAATCACCGCTCGAACTATTCTAGGCATTCTTTCGATAAGTTTCGTTAAAACGGATCGTGGAATATTAATCCGTTCATGTTGCAGAATATTCCGTAAATGTTCTTGTGAAGTTGGGCATATTTTTCGGATCCTCCTGTCCAGTTCATCCCACAACAACTCTATCGGGTTCAAGTCTGGGCTTTGTGGGGGCCAAGTCATTACTTTCAGGGTGTGCTGTTCTTCTTGCTCCTTTAGATAGTTCTTACACACTAACGCAGTGTGTTTTGGGTCGTTGTCATGCATGAATGTAAAGTTACGGCCTCTTATACGCAATCCTGACGGCACTGCGTGATTCTGGAGTATTGCAAAATAATTTTCCTTCCTCATTACACCCTGCACTCTGCATAAATCTCCCGCCCCGGCAAAGGAGAAACATCCCCACACTAACACAGAACTACGCCCTTGCTTCACTGTAGGCACAATGCAGTTCGGGATCACTTTTCGGTTTTAGATCTTCGGACATAAACTCGTCGATTTTGCCCAAAAACCTCAAACTTTGACTCGTCACTCCAAAGCACGTGTTTCCAATCGGCTAACGACCAATTTAGATGAGAACGGTCCCACTGTAGCCGTTTTGCTCTGTTGCCCCGACGTAATAAGGGTTTTCCAATGGCAATGCGTCCATGAAGGTCTGCTTGTTGAAGTCGACGTTTTACCGTACTCGCTGAAACTTGTTCTTGACGGCCGCGATTGCCTTCGGCTGCTATTTGTGGCGCTGTTAATTTTCTGTTGCGTTTGCTTAATAATACAATTCTCAAATCTTCAGCTTTTGTTGTTTTCTTAGATGCTCCGGGACGAACACGATTTTCTATAGTTCCAGTTGTCCGATATTGCTTTATGATGTCATTTACTGTTGAACTTCTCATATTTATTTTTTCAGCAATTTGTCGCCCCGAATGTCCTTCTTCAAACAGCGTAATAATGCGTGAACGTTTTTCTAAAGTGGTAGGCTTGCCACGTGCAATTTTGAAGTAAATTTTCTTAAAACTTTCGCGCAGAAACGACAGATGCACACCAACACACGTTCAACAGTAAAACGAAGCAAATTTATATCTTTACGCCCGTGATAAATAAACAAGAATGATGCTGCGGTATATTTGCTAAATGTATTTTGTTCGTTAATAATCCCCAAACGACCTGTTTCAAAAGATCGGCGCTTCCGAGAAATTCTTGGAATGATAATAAAAGGGACTTTATTGTGGTCGTCGCAATATTTCCACTTTACATAATAATTTATGGCTTTAATCCCTTAGAAAAGAGTGTATGCTTAATATTTTTCTAATTTTATGCATTAATAATTGTATACAGTGTGATATAATAGATTTTTATTGTACGGCCGAACTTCACTGAACGGCAGTGTATATTTTCTAAATTACCTATTTTTTTGGTAAAAGACGTACATAAGTAAAACCAAATCAGCAACGATGAGAAGCAACGTTGAATATCTGATTGATATTTTGTCTTGGCGGATGCGCCGATACAGTGAATCAACACTTGAAATATGTTGGTACCCATGTAACTCTAATTCTTTAGAATTTAATAAAGATGTAGGGGCTTGGGCGCATAATACGTTGAGATTCTACTTAAAGAGAACAGAATCCAATGCGTACCAGCAATGTACCATATAAAGCAAATGAGGTATATTCGAATTGAACTGAGAAACAAGACGGGGATCAAGGATCCATTTTAAGACCGTATTTTCGTATTATTTACGATTGATCTACCAGAATTCAACAAGCGACACATCAGTCATTATAGCAAAATAGAAAGATTGCCTGTTACCCAATAATAATATTGAAGATACATGTTCTGTAACGAATGAACGGTTTAATAAGAGAAAATTTAGAAAATAGTACAAAAAAGAAAATAATTCTGTGCTTGGTCCTTTACAAAAATAATATCTTTCATATAGAAAATACATGTAAACGTCGAACATCTCTTTGCCATCAATTTAGCCAATTTTGTTCTCCCACTCAGTGAGGGATAAATTCAGGAAATGTGATCCTTCAATGCCCATTTCAGATCTTATGCAACGCCTTCGCTGAACGAGAGCAACAAATCATTAGTTCACGAGTTGAATTACTTGTATGGCTCAGGATCATGTTCTGTCCTATTTTTTAGCTGATTTTGTTGATCCCTTTGCTAAGATATTTAATGGGCGGAACTTCCCAATTTCCTAAACATCTCAATAACAATAGGATCAAGCGATTAAAAGGAAAATTAAACAATCTAATTGAATACATCTTAAAACGTCCAAATCGTAATTTGTAAGTTAATAAACATAATTGGAAACTCCTCAAAAAGAAGAGAAACTAATCCTATTTCCTCTAGTTTTCTTCGTTTCGAATCAGAAAAGAGCGGCTCAATCCAGAAAAAATGTTGGCTCTGCCACTTTTAAACTAATCAAGGTGTAAATGATGGTTTTCGATTTTACAAGCTCTATTTACTCTGACATAATCTTCCGATAGGTTTCGAGCTAATTGCTCATCCTAGGGCGCGGCTTTTATGCACAGTAAAAACTAAGAAAAGACCTTCATTTACACGTCGCTTAATTCAAATCATTCGTACGTGGCTATTATTAATTCGTTGCTTTGAAATTAGTTGATAACCACTTCCTTCAATTCCAACGTTTCTTTCATAAAACAAAATATTTCTGAACAAGTCTGCTGCTGGAACCAAGTGATCCTGGTGCTTGTCTAAATTAGATTAAGAACGAGGCGGTTCTTGAACTTTCCAGATTTATTGTGGTTCCTTTCTCGTTGGATCAATTGCCTTCTTCACCAGATTTAGCACCCTTGTGATGTGTGATCCATCTAAATTGGTTTCATTAGCAGGCTTATTCTTTCGGTCTTTTCTAATTTATGTTTTCTGAAGAAATGATTAAAAATCTATTTTGCCACTCTATGCCACAATTTGCTCAAATACGAAGATGACTTCCAATCACAAAAGCTTATCCTTATTAAAATAAAGGAATCGGACGTAATAGAGCGGAAATAATTTTATTTTAAACGTAATCCCGCACTCGAAACGGATGTTATCAAACAAACAAAATGTTATATGTGCAAGTGGTGGCGGTGAATAATCGCCGATGATAATGCCGCGTCGATGGATTGGACGGATGATAATGGCGCGAACACATGTCAAGTCTCACCCCCACCGTCGCCCGAAACGTATACCGATCCGGTGCCGGCGGAGCTCCGCATTCGGACTTGTTCAACTGTACCGCCGTAATCACATCATAATAATATTTTACATTTTCATATTGTTGTCGTCGACGGACTTTCGCGCTGTTTCCATCCTCCTCCTGGCGTACGGCGGCGGGACAATATCGAGGATGTCGCCGGCGCGGGAGAGAAGGATGAAAGCTGCAGAAGCCGTTGCGACATCCTGCCTGGGCTTTGACGAGGAGGAACTGTCGTTTAGGAAGAGATTTCGACGAGTAGTGCGCGATCAGTTCAGCCGACTGGAAACGTTATCCGGCGACAGATTCTTATTCAAACTTTCTCACTTAATGGGAAATTATCCCGCCACAATATGGAGATGCTGATCCGGCGTTTTTTAGGAGCTTTTATCCGACGGATGTACATATGCAGAGTTCGTTTTCTTCGACTTGAGAGCACATAACGTTTTAATCGTTTTCTTTATCAAGATATTCTCCAAAAATATCTGGGTGAGGCATCACATTCGCGTTGGCTAGTTGTTCAGGGCTATGTAGATCCATTTGGAGCAAAGAAATTGAAATTATGAAGTACTACTTGTTTCAGTTTCAGATATTTATTTGTGCACAAATATCGTTAGAATTGGAAGTCATTGTGTACGCGGGGGATTTTGGTAAAATCTCTAGCAACTAGCAAATAAAAATCAAATTGGCGAGAATTGAATTGTGGAAGCGAGAAGTTAAGACGTCGAAGTAAAGCAAGAAGGATCTTGTACGCTGCCGTTCAGTGAAGTTTGGTCATACAATAAAGATCTATTATATCACACTGTATACAATTATCAATACATAAAATTAGAAAAATATTAAGCATACACCCTTTTCTAAGGGATTAACGCCATAAATTATTATGTAAAGTAGAAATATTGCGACAACCACAATAAAGTCCCTTTTATTATCATTCCAAGAATTTCTCGGAAGTGCCGATCTTTCGAAACGGGTCGTTTGGGGATTATTAACGAACAATACATTTAGGAAATATACCGCAGTATCACTCTTGTTTATTTATCACGGGCGTAAAGATATAAATTTGCTTCGTTTTACTGTTGAACGTGTGTTGGTGTGCATCTGTCGTTTTTGCGCGAAAGTTTTAAGAAAATTTACTTTAAAATTGCACGTGGCAAGCCTACCAGTGTAGAAAAACGTTCAAACGCATTATTACGCTGTTCGAAGAAGGATATTCGGGGCGACAAATTGCTGAAAAAATAAATATGAGAAGTTCAACAGTAAATGACATCATAAAGCGATATCGGACAACCGGAACTATAGAAAATCGTGTTCGTCCCGGAGCATCTAGAAAAACAACGCAAGCTGAAGATTTGAGAATTGTATTATTAAGCAAACGCAATACAAACTTAACAGCGCCACAAATTGCAGCCGAAGTCAATCGCGGCCGTGAAGAACAAGTTTCGGCGAGTACGGTAAAACGTCGACTTCAACAAGCGGACCTTCATGGACGCATTGCCATTCGAAAACCCTTCTTACGTCGGGGCAACAGAGCAAAACGGCTACAGTGGGACCGTTCTCATCTAGATCGGTCGTTAGATGATTGGAAACACGTGCTTTGGAGTAACGAGTCAAAGTTTGAGGTTTTTGGGCAAAATCGACGAGTTTATGTCCGAAGATCTAAAACCGAAAAGTGATCCCGAACTGCATTGTGCCTACAGTGAAGCAAGGGCGTAGTTCTGTGTTAGTGTGGGGATGTTTCTCCTTTGCTGGGACGGGAGATTTATGCAGAGTGCAGGGTGTAATGAGGAAGGAAAATTATTTTGCAATACTCCAGAATCATGCAGTGCCATCAGGATTGCGTACAATAGGCCGTAACTTTACATTCATGCATGACAACGACCCAAAACACACTGCGTTAGTGTGTAAGAACTATCTAAAGGAGCAAGAAGAACAGCACACCCCGAAAGTAATGACATGGCCCCCACAAAGTCCAGATTTGAACCCGATAGAGTTGTTATGGGATGAACTGGACAGGAGGATCCGAAAAATATGCCCAACTTCACAAGCACATTTACGGAATATTCTGCAACACGAATGGATTAATATTCCACAATCCGTTTTAACAAAACTTATCGAAAGAATGCCTAGAATAGTTCGAGCGGTGATTAACAGCAAGGGAGGTTTTTTCGATGAAAAAAAAATATAATGTTCAGTATGTTACATTAGGCCAGAATAACTTTTTATTTATTTATTTTTGTCTTTTTTACCTGTACATACAATAAAATTGCATTTTGTTTTTAGTTTCGTTTGTTTCTGTAACCTTTTCATGTTTTTCTAATAACCGACCGAACTTCTCTGAACGGCAGTGTACGTATCTGACACCAGAAAACGTAATAGATTGTATGAATATACGATCGTGTCCCGCTAATTATAAGTTTTAATTTAAAATGTTAAGTTTGAAATCACAGTCAATGAAAGTAATAATTCAACAATTATTTTACAAACGACCAATAGACATAGCGATAAAAGTTTCATTTTATCCGAACAGAAAAGGATATTATAATCGGTTGTATCTTTTGCTAGGTAAAGTTTTTTTTGCGGAATGCGAGGCGGTGCTTTAGCTTTGACCATTTGAAGAGGCGTGATTTGCATTTTTTTGAGAATCTTTTTTTGATGGGAGTAAACTTATTTTTAATGTGCTCTTTTTCGGGGGAACTAAATCGCCATTTTTATGATTTATTTCATGGGAGTTGACCATTTTTGGGGCGTGTTCTAATATGTAGAGGTTTGGAGACTTTTATGATTTCCTCCTCAATCGTATAAATTTTCCTTCAAAAGATTTAGCCTCTATTTAGACATGATATTGGAACGCCTTCGAGGTAGACCAAACTTTGCCAAATTCAAACACTATAAAAGTATTTTTTTTTTAATAGCTTCATATGTTGAGGGTAGGCTTTCACGGCCGTAATCCATAGTAGAAATGTCTTTCGGGTGATGTCGCGTAGTTAAAATTTTACTTCATATGTTTTTTCTGATGATGATCGTTGAATGTAAAAGAAATATTTACAGTTAACCGGGAGTCCTGCATTTGAATATTGCATCTAATTGTAAGTGGTTCCTGGTATTAATATTGTTTGGTTATCATTACAACAGTAAACAAAAGATACGAATATCGATGTTTCTAAATTATTGATTCGAAATATTGAGCCGAAATATCTACTCTTCAGCCAAAGGCGAGTCTTACACTTGGAAATTACATCCAAATAGTTTCTGCAGTGTTAATACAGTTTGGTTACCATAGTGGAAGTAAACAAAACAAAACATAGTAACGTTGAGGAAATTACATTGTTGATTCAAAATTTCCAATCTAACTAAGTAAAGAAGAGGAGAAGCGAATAGGTAGCAAAATAATAGGAAAAACTGAAAAAAAAGCTGTATTTTAGCTAGCAGGAATTTGACTATCCTGATCGACGATGTCCACAACCAAAAAAATATACATTGAGTATCCTCACAAAATGGAATTGAGATATTTTCAAAATTGCTGCCAGTTGGGTTAGCTTGAAGCCGCTCGTGTGTTTCACTTATTAGGGCTCGTTGATTTAACTCCTTTTTTTAATAGTCCTGTTTCAATGACGTAATGTACTTTTCTTTAACGAAATACATAAGTAGTTGGAACCATCCAAAGTTTAAGTGCAGAAATAGAAGTTATACTGAATGTTACAAATTGTTGAAAGCGGACACGTAAGATTATGCGGAAAGGTTAATTTGAGGTAGGATAATTCGAAAATTAATGCTGTCGAAAGGTACTTAGTATTAGTATTATTGGTCAGAGGCACAAATGTCTTTAGCCACTGCGACCTTAACAGATCTACTGTAACAAAATGGTCTTCGTCCCTCAGTTCAGTAGATGTCAGGAATAATTTACTGAAATGCTATCGAGTGCGACTGATGGCAACACATTTACATAAAATGTATTCTGCCGTCTTCAGATCTTCTAAGCATAGACGATCTTCAGCTTTTCCTAGATTTAATAGGTGATATTTTAGGGCTGCATGATTTGTCAGAAATCCCGCCAGTAATCTGAGGTCTTAGGCGAGCCTGATATGAATGCTTTCGCCTGTTTTTCCCAGTACGAGGTCTTTTGATCGTCCTCTCATGCTTTAATTACTTGTTTTATGTGGCTCTCTTATAGGCCACAGAAGGCGTTAGGACCAATGAAGAACATGTTGGCTATTTTCCTAGCCAGCTTGTCTGCCTTTTCATTGCCTTGGATCATTTGATGGCTTGGGATCCATCGCAGAGTAACGTGGTTTTTATGCCCCAATTTCCTTAAATTGTGTGTACATTCGCGAATCAGACCAGATTCATATGAGTAGGCTTTGATAGCCTTCAGAACTGCCCGAATTCACTGAATATAGTTATGGTTGCGCCTCCTATCCCCGTTTCGAGGTTCTTTATGGCGCACAAGTCCAGAAGAGAAATCTTTGCTTGAAATATGTTAGTGTGGAGTCCCGTAGGGATTTTAAGGTGGTAGTTAGGCCCACTGATCCCTATACCTGTTTTAACACCTTCTATTCTTGAGCCGTCCTTGTCCCATACCAGGCTACCTCTTTTGTTTTGAGGCTCACTCACGGCTTTCAATCATCACCTTATAAGACCGATCAAAATTGTATTGCATAGAGATCTTGTCTTTTGCAATATACATCAGATAATTTACGTTGGGATCTTCAAGGATTCTAAGATGCCCTTTAAGATTCCCAGGATGGGAATTCACCCTTCATTCCGCTTAGCGTGAGAGCACTCAATGTACCTTGTCCGAAAGGCACTTATTTTAGGATTAGGTTGTTTTAAAAAAGGAAAACGATTTCTCGAAAATTTACTAAAAGAAATGCTGCAAATTTTATTATATTGTTACATACGGTAATTTGTAAATAGTGTTGGATTTCATTTATCTAGTTTGCTATTTTTAACAATTTTTTAAAATGATTTTTTTTTTTTAATGTTGACAGACGTTAAATATGGAATAAATCCATTTTTATATTGAATATATCGCCAGAATTGTTTGTTTTTGAGCCCCGACAACGTTTTTAAAGGCTGAAAAACGTTACAATATATTGACATAATTAAATAATTATTATATAATTATTTAATTATCTACAAGCCAGCACTCGTTTTGATGCTATATGCTCAAGTACGCGGGAAATATTGATTTCTCATTAAAGGATTTATCCAAAACAATAGAGTAACATTCCGAATGGGAGCTATGATTCGTGAATATGCCGCAAATTATACGAGTTTGCTCCAATATATATTCAACAATTGCTTTAATGGAGATTAGTTCAACTTCGGTACCTAGTCACTAATTTAAACCTGCACAAACAAGAATCGCCTTTAATTGATACGATTATGAATAGTAGCAATGATCAGGTTCGCTATTAACATTTATATTTATATTATTTACATATTTGCCATCTATATCTATGTTTAATAGAAAAAAAAAAATTGAAAGATTCACAAATATTAATTCTTCAGTGTTTTTCAATTTTTATTATTGATTTGTGTTTTTTTTTTTATGGAACATCCTATATATTTTTATACTATTGAAAAGTGTATAAAATTACCTTTAGAATGATATAACACACTTCATATTTTATTTAAACAATTTTTAGATTATTTGTTTTTGTTATGTTGTTGTTATTATGTGAAATGAAGAAAAACAAATAATTTAAAAATTGTTTAAATAAAATATCAAGTGTGTTATATCATTCTAAAGGTAATTTTATATGCTTTCCAATAGTGTAAAAATATATAGGGTGTTCCATATAAAAAAACACAAGTCTTGATAATATCTCAAAAAATATGAGTTTAAAAGAAGAAAAAATTAGAGCATTGGATTCTGCGTCAAAAAGCGCCCTAATATAGTTTTTATATAAATCAAGCATTTTCACAAATAAAAAAGTTACAAGGGTTTTTAAAAATTGCACATTTTAAAAGAACGCTCTGTATCTCTCATATTAAGGAAGATATAAAAATAGGGATTTCACCTATCAATTTCTCTTTAAAATCGAGCTCCAGAAGCTCAGGTCAGTTTTTGTCTAATTCCTTTAGAAATATAAGTTCCCTTATTAGAAGTATCGAATTTGGCCCACCTTGTACATAACACGTTATAAATACGTAGTAACAATATTTGTTATATTGAAGTTCGACAATGCCGAACCCGGAAATTCAAAAAAAAAAAAATGATGAAACTTTGGGAACACGTACCGAAAGCCCTCAGAGGCGGACACTCACGGTACCAACTTTTTTGTCCGCTTTTGGGGCTGTGTTCGCTCGTGGGGAATGTAAAACGAAATAGACAAAATAATTCTTGAACTTTCAATCAAAAAATTCAAATTCGGATCTACATAAAGTAGAAGTATTGTTTTTAAAATAAGTCGGATATTTTTGCCTGTTCCGTTTCCGAGGCTTCCGCTCCTGGCGCCGTTTTGTGTCGAAAGTCGAAAAGATAAAAATCAGAAATACGTATTTCACTTAATTATTACTAAATTTGCTAAATAGAGAATATAAGCCTCCTAATTGGTACATCCGGTATTTTCCAGTTTCTCATTATAGAACAATTCATTTACAAGACCGGTCCAACAATAAGATAACAAATCATCTAAACATCCCCCCGGGTGCTACAAACTGTATAAGTGTCTGTTACGTAACAGACAACACGATATATTACAGGGTTAATGGGGCGGAATGGTTATTATCTCCGATATGGAGGGCGCAGGAAATGCAAAAATTAGGAATTATGGTTGATTCGTTACCGTCGATCATCACCGTTCGGGATAGAGAGGGTTTCATGCGAACCCGAACTTATGGTCACTTAAACTTGAGGTGGAACTGCACGCAGAAATGGATCCGCGTATCCGTAGGTGTGCATTATGGAGGATGTGTCATGTGCTGTGATTGACGGAAGACCGAAGCCCTGATAAGTAACGCCATATGTCGTCCGATTTTAATTTAAAATCGACGCTCGTTCACCTTGTCGGTTCCCGTCGAAGGATAAATGCCGCCTAACATGCGACTTCCTCACGAGCAATTTGTCGATTATCATTGCGTGGGAAGCGCTTGCGATTTTGCTCCGGCGTAATTCGGTATCGTTTTCAGATTTATTACTGAAACCCGGACGTATTTTTTTTTTTTTTCATAAATGAATAGTTACATAAGATACAATCCGTTGCTGTTGTATAATTAAGGCAGAATCTTCATAAAGAAAAAGCTCAACTAGTTGAAGAAAAAATTGAAAAAATTCATCTCATCAGCTTCTGGCAGAATCAAAGGTTCTAATACCTGCTCTAATAATTTTTTAAGAAAATTCTAATTATTAAAAAAAAAAAGATAATTTAATTGTTCGTTAAACGGAGCTATGTCTGGTAAATTGTAAGCCGATATAGGCGTCCCTCAAGGATCGGCATTAGACCCGATATTGTTTCTAATCTACATCAACGACCAATTACTGCTTCAATCGGAGTGGGTGTAATTTATGTGTTATTTACCTTGATTGTCCTTGATAGCGGGACGTAATGGAATTTTACGTCCCTAGAGACGTAAAAAAAAATTACACCTTAATATACGAGGGTAGTTCGATAATTACCTGGCCTCGACGAGAGATGGCGCTATCAGAATTGAAATAACTAGTTTTCGTGAAAGTGGCACGTTTCCAAACAGATACGTTGCTTAGTTCGTGAATGACAACCACTTAAAGTGAACAATTCTACAAACCATTCAATTGTAGATAGTTCCTGAGATTAGCGGACAAAGAACTTCTTTCCTTAAATCTGAATTTCCGTTAAATTTATTAGCTTCATCAGAGGTTCAAATTACGAAGTTTACATGAAGCAAACATCGTGAAATTTAAAGAAAAAAAATATTTTTGTGTCGATACATAACCGGTTCAAACCCGGAACACGTTTAGTTTCAACTGATTCTGGCCGTGGAAGCCTAGGTTTTTAGAAATTGACACCTTTGACAATTATGTAAGTGTAGGCGAATCCTTTTATTCATGGATAGCTCGTGCGCTTAAGCGAAAATTCCGGTTCCTAAATCCAGCGCTTAATTTACGATGGAAATCACCGCCGCGTCCTTATTTTCATCGATAAGCTCGGCGCTGATTCGTCGAATCCATCGGCTTTTTGGGTGTTTCTGTGCCAATGAATCCGATGGATTCGAAAATTCGGAAGAAGGAATACAAACATTAGAATGCAAAAATGCTTAGTGGATTGATGAATTTGTGCTTGCCGCCATTTGGACGGTGGAGTGGACGGAGAAAAATGAGCAAAGTGGCCCTTTGTTACTTGTGACCCAAGTTGTCAACAAAATACTTGTCTCAATCGATCCGTTATTGCAATGCTGCATTCTTTTACGTTGATTATCAAATTCTTAAAGATTCGAATGTTTTTAATCGTCACTCCCTGATTTTTTCAATTAAGCGCTGAAGGTTTTCTGATGAATAGAAGCCTCGTATTATCAAATATTAAAAAAAAAATCGAAATTTTTGGGCCGATAACAGAAAAAATACATTGATCGGATCTCACGGAACATCGGCAAAATGCGAGTAATACCATTTGATTTAAGATTTTTCTTGGAAATGTTTACTTTAGGAATCCGTTTAAAAATGGTGGACAGTGCAGAATTAATTTCAAAAATAATGATAATTAACATTATATTATATTGTTGCAGTGGCGAGAAGACGACGCAAGGAAGGAAGACCCAGGAGGCAAAGGACGACGTTTAGCAGCGAACAAACCTTACGATTGGAAATAGAATATCAGAGGGCGGAATACATCAGCCGGAGTAGAAGATGCGAGTTAGCCGAAACGTTAAGGCTATCAGAAACGCAGATAAAAATATGGTTTCAAAACAGAAGAGCCAAGGACAAGAGAATCGAGAAAGCGCAACTTGATCACCATTACAGGTTGTTTGAAAATGTTTTTCCATTTTGCCTTCTGCTGTAACGGAATCGTCTCGTCCATTAAAAATTGGAATTTTTACTTTCGATTAACGAATCGCATCTGTAGACCTACATCAGCAATAAATTATACGAAATTAATAATTAATGCATCCACCATTCCAAGGAACATAATTCTACCATCCAAACGATCGTCCAAATGAATTTTTACCGCGTGTCTAATTAATAACCTGTCGCATTATAACTATGACACCCTTGCATGATACCAGATAATAATTAGTGGAGAAGCAGCTGTTTGTTTCGATTAGTTTTGTAATTGGTATTTTTACCACAATTTAGATCATTCTAACTACGTTTAGATAACGTCTCATAAAAATTCCACATATTATATACACTGCCGTTCATATATTTGGGGACGACTAAGAAAAACTCCGAAAAATAAGCAAAATTGAAATATTGACGATTGATTGTGTTTTATATGAAAGAGTTACACATTTCTATATGCATGAACATAATTTACAACAATATTCTCTTCTATCCCATCAAATTTATAACGCATTTATATTCTACCGCAGCCTCAGGAAAATTCCTCTTAATCCCTTTTACGGGGTTATAAACGTAAACTTGAAAATATTTTCGAATATTTCCACAAAGGAATAATGCGAGATTCATAGAACACTCAGTACAACAAACAAAGCAGATATCGTCTTGTATTTAAGATAAAATCGATCTTGATATTAGTTTAGTTTAAATTTAGCTATCGTAATAAACCAGTGGTGCTGAAATGGCAAAACGAAAAGAAATTTCCATCGAAACGCGTTCTGCTATTATTACTTTACGTAATGAAGAACACTCAATGGCAGTTATTGCGAAAAAATTAAAAATATCGAAAAATGGTGTATTTACAACATTAAAACGGGTGGAGGAAACGGGTTCTTCGGCCTATAAGAAACGTTCTAGACGCAAAAAGAAGACAACAGCTGCTGAAGATCAGTTCATGGTTCTTGTTTCAAAAAGAAACAGATTCCTAACGGCTCCAGAAATAACGCAGCAAGTCGATGTTTCACGAAGAAATCCTACTTCGCATTCGACCGCGAAACGAAGATTAATTGCGGCAGGCTCAAAGGGACGAGTAGCTGCCAGAAAACCGCTTTTGAAAGTTCAAAATAAAAGAAAAAGATTGCAGCGGGCACAAGAACACAGACACTGGACATTCGAACAGTGGTGCAACGTGCTGCGGACAGATGAGTCCAAATTTGAAACATTTGGCTCCAAACGGAGGACGTTTGTTAGGCGAGAGGTTGGTGAAAGAGTTAGCGAACAGCGTATTTTACCTACAGTGAAGCACGGTGGAGGTAACGTAATGGTTTGGGGCTGTTTTGCGGGAACAGCTGTAGGTGATTTAGTAAGAATACAGGGAATACTTCGTAAAGAGGGCTGTCTCAAAATATTACAAGAGAATGCTGCACCAAGTGGGGAACGATTACGAGGTCGAAACTTTACGTTTCAAGAGGATAACGACCCTAAGCATTCTTCTCGCATATGCAGAAACTATCTAGCATCTCTGGAAGAAGAAGATCGTTTAAAAAGAATGATTTGGCCACCTCAGTCTTCTGATCTGTCGCCTATCGAATTAATATGGGATGAACTGGACAGAAGGATTCGCCAAAAAGGAGTGACTAGTTCACAAGATTTACGGAGGAAGCTCCAGCAAGCATGGACCGAGATCCCAGCAACATTTTTGAAATCTTTAATTCTAAGAATGCCACGAATATGTACCGCAGTAATTAAGTCAAAGGGTGGACGAAATATCGACGAAAAATCCGTATAGACCTAATTATAATTAGTACAACATTTCTTTTTGGAATATTTTTAATTCTGTATAGTTTACTCAATGTACAGAAGTAAATTAAATTACAAATAACTTTTTGTTTCTATTCGAATTAAAAAAAAAACTGTATTTTTTAATCGTCCCCAAATATACGAACGGTAGTGTATATTATAGATCTTTAACACGACATTAACTAATCGTAAATGTTGAATTAATTTGCTTTTATTACAGAAAAATTTTTGGTACGTTCCCAGGAAATATTTGTCCGATATGCGGGGATACACCGTGCTATCACGCGTCAGTGTTGCCAATGCCACCGCTGCTAAGACTAAATAACGCGGGGAACGCGGAACTTTTATCATCAAACGATTCGAAGAGAAGTATAGAAGGCGCTACTCACTGAAGCTGTAGGACTTTTTTGTTGTATCCCCTTATTATTGATGTAAATAAGTACCTAGTGAACAATGAATTGGTTACAATGGCCGACATTGAAAGTTTCTACATTTTTAAAGTTTGCATAATTAGCAATAATAAATGTTTAAGCTGCTTATTTAGCAAAATAAGCTGCTTGTTTTGCTGCTTGTTAATTATGAGATTTCGAATTGCTCACTTGGTACCGTCTTGTTAAATGAAGATATGTAAATAATTATGGAATTCTAGTCAATTTATTAGCTGTAAATTATTGCAAATAAAAGCTCTTTTGCACATATCTTCTTTTTTTTTATTGCTTTTATGTAAGACTCTGACGACATTACGAGAGCAAGTAATTCTGCAAGTTGATCAATTTTCAACTCTCACCACGGCGATTTAACTTAATATTGATAAAGGGTAGGTTTAAATTTGGCAACGTTGTTAAATGCTCAATAATCGCAAGGACTGAAATAGTATAGCAAAGAACGCAAGAGTGTCGGCACACTCCGCACCATACAAGTTGAATTGATTAATCCGGGACAGCTGTTTCCAAGATGCGTCGATCCTCATCTTCAACCGAAGACCGGAATATCCGTAATCTCGATGATGCGTAAATGAGCATATATTTTGTTTGTACATGCGAATGCCGGATTTTATTGGCGTGTTAAAGGGTGATTTGGCACTGGACTTCCGAGAGAATTGACTTTATCACCTTATATCATTTATCCATTTTCTTCTCCAGGCAAGATTTAATGCCAAATAATAAATTATATTTTACTTTAACAACTTTTTTAAAATTATATTTTACACTTTATTGACCGAGAAAAGTTAGTTTTCCGTAGCTTCTCCTGCCCAAAAAGTCAAGAGCCGCCGCTGAATATTAACGCTAAAGGACAATTCTTTAGATCTTGATAGAAACTTGATCGAGGACGGATCATTTACCAAATGACGAGAAGAGAAGTTTTGCTCAAGGCTTAATCAAAAATTTACTAATTTATCTTGAGAGAATCTGAAAACTTGAACTATTAGCTCAAAGATAATACTTTTTCCGTTAAAAAAAATTAAAATTAAAAAATTAAGGTTAAAAAACTAGATACCAGAAACAATACCCTTGGCATGCCCAATTAATTTGCAAAAAAAAATTAAAATTCAAATAACGTGCGTTGCAGTAAATCAGAACACCAATAAAGCCACAAATAAACAAAAATCCCCTATTTCAATGCCTGTAAAAAAATTCTTTCTCCTGAATCATTCAAGTTTGAGATTTGCGAGACGATATCGTAATCATCCTACAATACGAGACAATCTATACAGCGACTGTGTTGTGCCTTCCGATTGCAATTATTGAAGTGTATCTTTCGATTTCGAAGAAATTTCTCCGAATAGGTCCTACATCGGGCGTCCTACTCGGGCGGAAATAAGAAAAAAAAAGGAGGAAGAGGAATGCGGAACGATATAATGCGAGGGTCAAGTTTTAAAACGATCGCGGGAAAGGGGCCACCTGGACTAGCGCGGCTAATCTCCTCTCCTTTGTGTTTATCATCATCTGAGCACGCTTCGTTTGAGACCGTGATTGTCGGACACGATATTTATATAGCGCACAACAATAAAGCGCTCTTTATAAGTATTTACTGTATCATTAGAAAGAGAAAAGCGTGTTCGCGTTGCTTTCTCTGCGCTTGAAGATCGTATAAAATGTTCGCTCATGCCTTATTAAGATACCGCATCTCTTCGCTTTTCATCGTTGCGGGAATGTTTCAACTAATTATATTTTTATTTACGTAAATTAAAAAAAAAAAAAGAGGGATTATTAATGAATGGAAATTGGGGTAGATAACTCAGCAAATGGTTTAGGATTTTTTTTTTGTCATGGAACCTTCAAAGATTTTTTTTTTGTTTTATCTATGGCAATAATAATTCAGCCAGAAGAATAAAAAATATTTATTTTGTCGTTTTATGTTGTTAACTGCCGTGATACACTGTAATAGCAGTAATATTGCAATATTATTATTAGACTTTGGATTGTTGAAGCCAGACATTAAATTTTAAACAAAAAAAAAAAAACGCTTTGGAAATTACTTTTGGAATATTGAGAATTGCGAATAGAATGAAAAAAATAGAAGGAACAAAATCATCAATCTCAAAAGAACTAATGAGAAACATGGATTTCTTTAGCTCCATGTTATTCAAATTAATTTATTTAATTTAGCGGCTAAAACCTTGCTTTCCATTGAAAAAGAAAACAAACAAAACCAAAAAAGCTTTTTTTACTTACCACTTCATTTTTAAATCCAGAGCCTTGTTAGGGATAGGTACAAGAAAAAAAATGACTTTGATTTTAAAAAATCTTTATTATGTTTTGAATAATATATACAAGCGATTTTTCATGTAATTTTTATGAAATATGTGTTCTTAAAAACAAATAATCTGACGTTACCTAAGAGAAGCCGTGAAGCCGTTCATGAAGTTCTGGGAAGGTAAGGATTAACGAAACATCGATAAAATACGCAAGCTAAGATTGAACCAGCATTAAACTTCAAACGTTACAAAAATATATACATTGCGGCCGAAATTTCTGGAAATACCCGAATTACAACGTAATCAATGATTTTTTGGGAAAAATTCATAAAACATGGCAATTAATGATTTTAAAAAGGTTTCTTCTTTTAATAGCAGTAGTGTCGTTTATTCATTGTAAAAGTTCCGACGGGAGATTTTTCAAATGGGAATTTTTACTTAATTTTTGGGTAGACACTTAAGAAAAAAATAGAAGAAAGTATTTCAACATTTAAAAAAGCTATTCATAAAAAAAATATATAACAAGTGTTGGAAATGTTGCTCTTGGACGTTTTGGTAAATTCCTATAAGTAGGATAATAAAATTCAATTTGAAGGACATTTTCCTCAAAAATTTTCTTATATAAGGTATGAACATTTTTTTAAGTGTGAGATTATTGCTACTAAAAGATTGCTATTTTTAACGTTAATTGGCATGTTTTAGCGTTTTTATAAAAAAAAAAACATTGATTACGTTGTTATTTGGGTGTTTCCAGACCTTTCGGATGCACTGTACGTTTTACGAGTTTATATGAATGAGCCTTTCGAACGGCTAATTAAATATCTGCTGTTTCGTAATTCTGACGAAATAATAAAAATTTTCCAAAGATTTTTTTTTTATTTAAATACTTGAAAAACATAGAATCACATTTTCAAAATTGCTTTTTACAAAAAAAAAAAAACAATAAAAAATTAAAACAGGCACAAATATCTGGCTTCTTTTAAAAATAAAACTTGTATTTTATGCAGACGCAGTTTTAAATTTGTCGATTAAAAGTTTAAGAATTATTTTGTCTGTTCTGTTTTACAATCTTCATGAACGGACGGTCGCCACCAGCGGACAAAAAAACGAACCGTGTGTGTCTGCTCTTACTGCCATAACAAAGCTATTTATATTGAATGAAATAACAAAAAAAAAAAAAATTTTTCGAAATAGATACTACAAAGGCTAATTCATTTGAGCTCGTAAAACTGGAATTCTTTCCCGGTCGGATCGCCAGTTTCCGAGATCCCCATATTAAACATCGGAAAAAACACACGCTGTATATTTTTTATTTAAATATTTTCAAAATTAAAGTTTAATAGCCAGTTTATATTTGTTGATTAATAAAAACCTGATTAAGTATGAATATTGTCGATGTTTTAGTTTCAATTATGCCATAGCGTTGCTTTAAAGCTATAAATATCGTCTGAATAAAATCATTAAATGTGCTATTTAAAACTAAAACATAGTCCTTTCGCAACGTCACAAAGATATATTAGCACGTATTATGATAAATGATAGGTAATGGTACACAATTATTGTACATACTCACCCAATTCTCTCGGCAGATTAGAGGAGCCGACAGGAACACGAAAACAAAGATGAATATTAGTTTCGTACAATAAAATAAATATACAATGAACTTAAAAAAACAGTGATAATCTGTCGGAAGTATCAATGACAAAGCGTGGTCAATTTGATTTTAATGTATTTATTCTATTTAATTAAACCGAGATGGTATTCAATCAAGATTGGTTTCAGATCTGTTCGGACATTTTAAACTATCAAATTAACGAGTCACTATTTTTACCATTATTGCACGACATAGATTACTGTCTATCTTTTAAATTTTATCCTTTCGACAAGGCCGAAACTTATTACGATATTACATAAGAACTAACACGATTTCTGTGCGATTAGGTCTATCGACACAGTGCTACTCAATATAACAAAGGTTCTATCGATTCCAAGTTGTCTGTGCAACCCTTATTATAGTATATCTTCCTTTCAGATTGTCTCGGGAAGGAGGTGGACACGAAATAAATTTTTTAAGGCACAAATTAGTATAAAACGTGGGCTTGTTAATTGGTGCGGATCAAATCTTATGAAGCAATTGTGTAGGGATGCGAGCCCACCTCTACTCCTTAGCCTTATTTACGTAGCAAATTGAAGTACAATTATTAGTTACCGTTATCAGATTCATCTGTTTAAATCCGTAGCATACGTAACAATAATACATCGTACCATCTTTTCGCTTTAACCAAAAAAAAATCTTCGACCAGGCTCTAAATGTCATTGATATTTCGTAATTTCAACTAAAAAAAAAAGAAAATGTGAACGTATATATATACTACCTAACCCAGGTTAACAAACTACAATTCCCTATGCATGTGTGTACATGAGTGGCTTTAATATTGATAGCAGTAAAACCTACACTGCAAAATTCAATTGAAATAAAAAACCTGAGCTAAACAGTTTGCTAAAAACAAGACCTAAAACACTGAAATCTATACATACCTATTCTGTCTAAACCGTTCTAGTCTAGCTGATCCTCAATAGCTCACTAACATTACCTACCGACACTGTCTTTAAGCAATCACCTATATTTTACTTTTCAACTAAACCGTTTTATTTGGGAGAATTAGATCCGGTATACTAAACAAAATCCCGAATGAACAACTTAATTTATTTTGATTATATCAACTTCCTAAACAACCCTATTAGACATGTGAGAAGGAAAATTATATATTAGTAATAAAATAATTAATTTAAGTTACTAAGCTAACATACCTAACCTATTAACTTCCTGTGCAGAGATTAAACAAGGAGTTAGCGAAAAAATCTTTAATTATACCAATTAATTGTATATATATATATATATATTTGTATATATATGCATATTATCCTATTACATCATAGTTTACATACACATCTAACCTAAACACAGACAACTGATACAAGAAATTGGGAATTTCGAGTCACTTTTGGTTAAGACGTGACAAACTAGATCGAAAAACTGTTAAAATTTCCAGACACCCACATAGTGTGTTTCCATTTTAAAACATTTATATCGAACATAAACACTGCCAACTTAACTTAAAGAAAAAAAAACTTTTACATAGCCTACTTAAGACATAAATTTTCGGTCTCGAAATAGATCATCTGAACGCACGACGGAATTCATATTTGTATTATTATTTGATAACGGTTCAATCGGTTAATAAATACTAAAGCTAACCTATGGCCTGCGGCTAAGATATGAGAAATCTCTTTCTGTTTTATGCTTTGTCAGCCCTGGGTACGGCGATGTTTCTTGATGGACTTACATTTTTTTTTATTTAGAATCTACGATTTCCTCCACCCATGTTGCCATTCTGGTTTCCGTAGCCGCCGCCGCCACCACCACCGCCGCCACCATAACCACCAGAATTGCCTGAAAGTTACGAATAATTAGACATCTGATTTTATTAATGCTTCACAACACAAAAAAAAATTAAAAATATATAAGGTGTCTCTCCGGGAATTGCATCGATCGCTATATGAAAGAGTATTATGTATTGTAGTAGAAATGTCTTTCGGGTGATGTCGTGTAGTTAATATATTAACTACACAACATCACCCGAAAGACATTTCTACTATGGATTACGGTCGTGAAAGCCTACACTCAATACATTATGTATTATTTCCGGTATAGCCCTGTGTCAGATTATTAAACACATTTTACTCCAATAGCATATGTCGGCTTCAGCGGACTGGCAAGTTTTCAGAATTTTCTAATGTACAGTCCTTCATATATCAATGGATGCACTTCCCGCTGAGACAGCCCTGTATAGATTTTTGAACTCTTTCAATATTAAAATTCTCATGCGAGCGATAGAAATTTACCATAAGGAGCAGGTCGATTGGATTGGAAGTTGTTTCTCATAGCACCGCCTCCATAGTTTTGTTGGTAGCCGCCGCCGAAATTATCATTTGGTCCCCAGCCGCCGCCGCCGCTTCCTCCTCCGCTACCACCACCACTACCGCCGTTGTTGAAGTTATTACCTGGATTATTGCCACCCCAATTATTCTGATTTTCCCAAGGATTATTATTCCAATTACTGTTATAGCCTTGGTTGCTGGAATTCCAATCGCCACCGCCTCGATTGTTCCAGCCGCCGCCGCCGCCGCCACTGTTATTGAAATTTCCCCCTCTTCCACCCATACCTCGACCACCACCGCCGCCGCCGCCACCTCGCGGTCCCATCATGTTGCCGCCTCCGCCGCCGCCGCCACCGCCTCCTTGAGCTCGCTCCATTTCAGATTTACTTAATGCCTTTTTAACGTCAATGTGTTTTCCTTTGATTTGATGTGAACGAACTACTATAACAAAAAGTATCTTTAGTTTTTTTATAACATTTATAACCATATGACAATTACTATTGATATAGGACAATACAAGGTGTTAAAAAATTATTGCGCTGTATTGGAAAAAGAAAAAGAACAAAACATCAGGTTTCTTTTTAAATTTTTACCCCACTAATTGTAAAAATCAAGGCGAGCAATGCTAAAATAACCGTTTTGCTGCGGAGATATTTTAGCTACCATTTAGAATACAAGAAAGCACATGCGAATAAATTAATTATTAAATATTAAAAGTATGTACTTACGACAAATTTTGTCAACTGGATCGTAGTCTTCAAATTCGATAAAACCAAAACCACGTTTCTTCCCAGAATCCTTATCAGTCACGATGGTACATGACAATATCGTACCAAATTTCTTAAAGTGGTCTCTCAAATCCTCTTCTTCAAGATCTTCCTTTAATCCGCCAACGAATAATTTCTTCACCGTAGCACCAGCTTCTGGTCTACCAATATCTTGCCTCGGTACAGCACGTTTTGGCTCGACAACTCTTCCATCGACCCTATGAGGTCTCGAATTTTGAGCATCATCGACCATGTGTGCCCTTGAATATGTTATAAAACCGAAACCTCTCGATCTTTTCGTCTTGGGATCTTTCATTACAACTACGTCTACGATCTCCCCCCATTGCTCAAAATGCTTTTTCAGAGAATCGTCCGTTGTTCTGTAGTCTAATCCTCCAATGAATAACTTCCTGAAGTGCTCCGGTTCAGGTTTAGAGTCCTTAAAAGTATTTAAAAAAATAATACGAGGACACATATGCAACATAAAACATAATTAAAACAGGAAGTAGTTTACTTTCTAATTTATTCGCGTAGCAGTTGCAACATTTGGTACGCGTCATCATTTGCTTCAATTAAGCCAAACATTTAGAGTCTTAAAATAAACTCACCGAATTGTTCGCTTCCTCGTCCCGTTTCATTCTCGCAAACAGAGTATAATGTTGAGTCAGAAGAAAGTGGTTTGAACTTAAAAAAAAACCAAAGATGTAATGCGAAGAAATTCAATGTACTCCAAAAGGAGAAAGTTAGAAGAACGCGAACTGGCGTTTAGAAATAGGTTGGCCAATATAATAAACCAAAAATTTTTCTAGTGATAAAATGAAATGGCGAAATTGCTTTGCCGCAGATCCAAGTGAGACAAAGAATATCAAGTCACAATTTTTATCAACTAATCAATATTTCAACCATTTAAATTTCTTTCTATTAAATTGGGCGTCAAACCAAATTAAACAACAAATTATTGATATAAAAAAGCTAGTTATTATTTCTTAAAGCATTGCCACTATGTAAGAAAAAAAATTCCCATAAGAGAAAGAGTTTAAAGCAGTAAAAGTGAGCAAGGAAAAGAAATATATCGTGGCGCTATCTTACAAATGTATCCAGTACTTCTCGTACAGGGTCCTATAAAACTTGGTGGTTGTATTCTCTAATTCTCTGGTTCTCTGTTGTGTTGGTTGTGGTTTGCTGCAGTTTGTTTATCGCATATTTGTTTGCAAATTTATTTGCAAACGTGGGTGTGTTAAATCTGAATCATAATGTCTAGAGGTGTTTAGCAATAAACAATCATTGATTATAATTTACGCCAATATACAATAATTGTAGGTGATAGAAAATCAAATAAAGATGACGAGGAACCAGAGGAATTCTCAGTAGAAAAAGTACTAGATAAACGCGTAACTAATGGTAGAATAGAATACTTGCTTAAGTGGAAAGGATATTCAGAGTAATTATTTCTGTATTAAGTTACATACACGCGTTAAATAACACCTAATTACTCCGTATATGTTTTATAGAGAAGACAATACATGGGAACCGGAAGAGAATTTAGACTGTCCAGAATTAATATTAGAATACGAATCTACATTACGATTACCAGACGAGCCAGAAAAGATGGACACCAACAAACGAAAAAATATTACCGAAGATAATCGCGCGAGAGGTTTCGATAGAGGCCTAGAGCCGGATAAAATAGTTGGTGCGACCGATGCCAGCGGGGAATTAATGTTCCTAATGATGTGGCAAGGTTGCGAGGAGGCGGATTTAGTACCAGCTCGGCAGGCTAATATACGATGCCCAAACATGGTAATAGAATATTACCAAAATAAAACTCCTTGGTATACTAAAAGATCGGCAAAAGAGGCTGTTGTAGAAGAAATCGAATTATCAGATTAAGTATTCTTTTGAAGTTTTTATGGATTCGCAATTTTTAGATTTATATTTTACATGGATCGTGGTTAATACAAAAATAATAGATTTTTTTAGAAGATTGTACTTTTGAATTAATTTTTGTACAAATTATTAATTTATCGATAGATATAACATTTTCTCATATTAATTTATATGTTTGTTAGATTCCGAATGTATCTTTATTAACATTTATATATTAATTAAATTTACAATACATAGATTTGAAATTTAAGAATTTTCCGTTTCTTTAAACTTACATTTAGTGCACGTATAGAATACTGTCTGACCTTCATCCGCCGATCTTAGTTGCAAAGTTGCGTACGACATTTGATTATTTCCACATTTCGGGCAGTTACGGTCAACGACAGGTCCATCGTCTTCCTTATTCTCTGTGCTACTTTTCGCATCTATATTTTTCGTAAAAGCTTCTTGCGAATTAAAGTGAATAGTATAGTGTACTTTCTTATTTCCAAAAACTGAAACGTAACAATTACTTACTTGGTTTTTATTTTTAAAGCAGCAAAAGTTCACTTGCCATCGACTGGATACTCTTTCGAGCATGTGTAACATATTACGTTGCCTCTATCTCGAAGTAATGGTAAGATAGATCCACAGTCCGAGCAAAAACCCGGATAACTGCTAAATATTTCACTGGAGGACATAGTATGTCGGCATAAAAAGAGATTAAATTGATATAATAAATATCTCTACGAAAGGGCCTGAAACAATTTTGAGGTTAATGATTTTTGAGTTTGAAAATATCGTTAATATAGCCGCAGGCAATATTGCCAACTTTAAAATATTAATTTCCAATATTATCCTTGAATAGTCTAATTGAAAATTGCTACGTATCTGCTTTTGTATTTAATAAGTAATTAATAAATTCAAAGCTAAATTATAACTCAATTTATTATTTTTTTTTCAATTACTTTATAGTTATAATAGTTATATTAGTCGCTTTATAATAAAGCGACTAATATCACGCTTCATATGACATGTTTACAAAATGAGCGCTTAATGTTTGTTATGATAAGTTTGTGTTAAATCTATTCTTGCGAATAGCAAAAAAAGCGCAAATTATTCTTCTATTTAAATATATAAGCTTCGAGGTTTCATATACAACATGCAGAAGCAAAAAAATAAGCTATTAGCGATGGCTGAAGATCAATTTTGAAAAGAATGCAAGCTACATGCCCTCAGTGCAAGAACCTTTTAAAAACGCCATCCTGTAGGTTGATTCAGGATGCATGCGGGCATCAAAAATGTAGATTATGCTTATTGAAAGATGAAGACAAATGCAGTTTATGTCTCAACGTTGAGCAGAGTGATGCGGTAGCACATAACAGTGTTATAAAATACGAGGATAATCATACAGCGGTAATTGCATTTAAAAGTAGCAATAATGTTGCCGAAACATCGAACGATTCAAAAACTAGCGATGTAAAACAACAAGAGAAAACGGAATCGAATAAGCGTTTTTATCAAACATTGCCCATTCCAAACCATATAACCGTAAGCAATGAACTTCCTATTCAGTATACCTGTAAAATATGTGGGAGAAATTTTAAAACAAGGTCTCATATAAAATATCATCAGTATTGCGCTACTGGTACCTAATCGTAATACGCTATTCAATATATACTTTTTTATTATACGTTTTCGTTTCAGGGAAAAAGCCATTACAATGTGCCTATTGTTCGAAAGAGTTTATTACTAAAGCTCACTTAGAACTTCATATCTTGAATCATACAGGTAGAAAGCCGTATTCCTGCGACACCTGTGGAAAACCGTTTGTGCAATATGCGAAATTAAAACGGCATATGCTGCTGCATTCAAATTTAAAGCCGTGCGTTTGTCAGAAGTGCGGTAAATCTTTCCGAACTAGCGATAAGTTAAAGGTGCATTCTTTAATTCATTCGAAAGAAAAACCGTTCGCGTGCAAACAGTGCAAGTCCAAGTTTAATAATTCGTCAAATTTGAAGAAGCATATGGCGGTTCATATAAGTAAGTTGCATTGAAGCGATTCGGTATTAATTGCAATTTAATTTTAATCAGTTTCGTTTTTTTAGAGGAAGGCATTCATATGTGCGATCAATGTGGGAAGAGGTTTAAGTTGAGATCAACCTTAATGACGCATCGTAAAATACATTCTAACAATAAATCGCACCAGTGCCCTATTTGTACTAAAGCATTTTATAATTTGAAAGACTTAAAAAGGCATGCATTGATCCATGCAGGTATGCTTTTTTACTGATATACTTCCGTAGATGTAGAATGTAATGACCTCTCAATAACTGTAACATCGTTTCTTCCAGATGAAAAAGCATTCAACTGTGATATGTGCAACACCTCCTTCCGCCGAAAGGACAACTTAAATAGGCACTTAAGGAATACACATCCTGGTAAAAAAGCTTCTTACACACAAAAAACGGTTAAACCACCAGTATCCAAACCGTCAGTGGTTGAAAGTCCAAATGCCATAAAGGTTATTACACCATCGCCTGCCTGTAATATTAGGAAACAAGAATTTGTTGAACGTGACCAAAGAACAGTGCCTGTAATAAATGGCCCAATAAAATTAGCTTCTAAGACGACTGCATTCAAGGACTGCTACAATATTAATAGGCAAGTTGATTCGTGCAAGTTGTAAAAATTGCCGTAAGAAGGCCACAAATAATTTTTGCAATTGGATTTAGTATAAAATTACAAATATTTCAAAAGGAATTTATTGTGATTTTCATCATTTTCAGAAATACATCCGAAACATCTGAAAGCGTAAACATTTACGAGAAAATTCTTCTTCCCAACAATAACATACCTAAAGTTAGCGAGATCCAAACTGTAAGGAAACCAGCTGAAGTCTTGAAAAGCGATTTCCTACCTCTTCACTACGGCACCTCTTTCGAACATAAAACTCACGCCGTTATTAAAAATATAAAATTCAAACTGCCGAAGGAGTACTTGAACTTGTCCAACAAAGACGATCCCGGTAATGGCACGACGCTAAGCAATAAAGATCCCAGACTCGACGTAGATACATCAAACGTAATAAACAATAATAATAAGACGACTGTCGAGCCTCATAGCGAAGTTACAAGCGTTATTGTGAATCCGATAAATAGCCAAATCTCTGATGTTCACTGGAGGAAAAGGACGACGCAAAATTTTAATGCTAGTCATGTAGAAAGTTAAACGTAAATACTTTTTATTGTATATATTTTCATATTAAAGAAACATTTTATGTTACGATCATGGTTATTATTCTACGTTTTATATGATTTTGTGAAAGGAGGAAGCCTTCATTCGATTAGGAAAATAAATAAGGAATGGGACACAATTTGTGCAATATTTTGATGCAGAACATTATAAAAAAGAATTATAAGAATTAAGCGAAGTAACCAAATGAACGTTTTGAATAATCGTTCACATCATCAATTTAGAGCCTGAAAATAGGTTTTAAAAAAGGATTAGATTAGAATTGATAACGTTTATTCTCTTATTATTAATTGCTAATAACGAGTTTAAAATTAGATTAGATTAATTTAATTATTTACAGCATCGTACTTTTGATAATCCTGCAATAACTTTGATTTCTCTTTAAAGATACCATAAATCACACCATTGCGTTGACCCATATGGCAGATTGCATTAATTAATAAATTAAGCAACATTTATATACAACATACAAATTGTACAAAGTAGAGTTATCGCTAATCACTATTTGTCAGCATCGTCTATCGATAGGATATGGATTTCATGAAAGAAAAAAGGATCTATGTGTTGCATAATATCCGGATGAAAATATTTGTCAACGGGCACAAATTCGGCCCCTCCAAAATGATCCAGTACGGCCACTTGCTCTATGTCGACTTTGGCTACGTAAAATCCATGCCCTATAAAAAATTATTTATGATAAAATCCCGATCTTCTCAATTATTTTACCTGCTGGCCAGTATCTCATCGATGGATGCTTTTCGAAAAGCGCATTTTTGCCGAAGGCGTATTCATCGGACGCTGTTGGTATCTGGAATTTTTTTCGCCGATTATTACTTAAGGGATGAATTTTTAATATAAATTTACCTGCACGAATTTCCCCGAGATAATTACTTTTGCGCATCTAGGATCTTGGGGATCCCACAATTTCGATTTACAATAATCGGTTTCGGCCAAGGAGCACATTATTGTAACGTTATTATTTTTCTACAAAATAAAATTATTCTATTTATTTTATTTATTAATTTAAATTCGGGCATGAAATTACTTTAATATCTCTTCCGCTTAAATCTAGATCGGTCATGTACAAAAATGGAACGCCCGTGCCATTATTTTCTGGACCATCACTGATCGATTTCAAGGTAACAAATGGATATTCAGGTATGGTGTCCAACGTAGATATTGTAGCGATCGATGTCCAATCTGTTAAAGGTAAAAAGAACAAGAACGTAGTTAAAAAAAATTAGCATATTTTGGTGTTTGTCCAATGTTAACTTGCATTGGAAAGGCTGCGGAAGATAATTATGCATTCATAGAAATCGACCACTTGGCACTTTTGTGCCGCTCTGTTCTGTTCTCCGACGAGACAAAGATATCCGTCTATAACAGCGACCGAAGACCTGGAGAGCGGTTTATTGAGCACCGCATTGCTGTGGTGATGATCTGGAATTGGCATTTTTCTGGAAGCACGTCGCTGGAAAGGAGCAGGTTACATCGATTTTATTGGCGAGGATCACATTGAAAATGTCGGTTTTCGAGTTACGGAAGGGGCCAGGGTGTAGCCCGGATCAGAATATTTATGGGATGGACGAAAAGGAAGAATCTGACCAAGAGTTTTTGCTCCAGCGTCGATTACAAGAACAGAGCTTACTGTTGCAGTAGAAGAAGAATGGCGTGCCATCCGATTAAATTTGATTAGGTCTATGCCTAATCCTATGCGGGATGTTGCCAAGGCAATAGGGGGTCGTACCTATAATTAAAATAAATTTGTGTGCGTCACGAGGTGTGGATTTGCTGGGCGATGGCTTCTACCTTACTAACGAGGTGTTTGGTCACGTATTAAAGGCGTGTTTGCTTCTTGCAGTTTAGACTGCTGAGGCTGAAGGCTGAAGGCTAAAGGCCGAGGTAGCCCAGAAGCTAAGAATTATTATGGAATAATCTAATTTAATTCCTGCCGAAACCTCTTTTTCTCAGTAATAAAGTATCAATTTGTTTCATGCATTTCATTTCAGAACATGTCAAAGCTTAATTTAAGCTTTAAACAGCTTAATTTTTTTTTAATTTTAAGTCTGATTTTTTAGGAAAAAAAATAAAATCCAAAAGTAAGACATGCTCAATGCTTTTAATCTTAAAAGGTAATAATTGTGAGGTATCAGAAAATAATCTACCTCTCTCTCTGTATCTCATTGTCTTTACTTATTGTACTCTTTCGTAAAAATTTTTCAATTTGCCAAGAATCCAATCCAAGAATAAAGGGCATCACGCCACAATATCAGCTTTTGCGGTGAATAACGACATCAACATGAAATGAATAATGCATGATCTAATTTCATGTTATCCGTTAATTTCTTCATAGTTCATTATTGCTTATCTCGAGCAAAGCCCGAATAACATGGAACTACGTGACCGCATGTACGAAACGTATTGACTTTGATGATGCAGCAATTTTTTCGGCGATTCAACACGCTGCCAATAATTTCGGAGAGGACAAAGGAACGAGTTCCTTCTTTGTTTATACGAAAACAGAATCGAATTACCTTACCTTATCGTTTGTATTATATTACCTGTATTGTGTACAATATATCGGGCCATAGCGGCAACTTTATCCGGATCGGGTGGACCGCGTAGAAGCCGGGCATTTACCGCGGCTAAGAAGACGGTTAAAACTAGAAATTTGCACTTCATTGTCTTCTGCGGAAACAAAGGGAAAAAAAATTGTAGATCTTCAGAACAAAGGCGATGCAAGATTTTAACTATTTTTATTTTAATTTTAGGTCTCGCTTGAATCCGTACTTACGTCCGTATTTATTACAACCGTCGCGAAGTTACGCCCCGCATGCACTGAAATCGCTTTTGTTATGGAACGTTTTAATACTGTTGTTAAGGCAAAGGTTGAAAATATAAACACGTCGTCATTAACTGAACTGCTGGTAAAAATAGTACGATTCTACTTTGAAGCGCCAAATGACTAAAACTTATGGAGGTTATACAGGGTGTTACGGAATTCGATGACGTTAAGCATCAAAAAATGAAACGAATCTCCCTTTACGATTTTTTAATCTGACCGATGCTTTCTGACTCATTCCAATTTTAATATTGGACAAGGTAAAGCACTATAACACTTGTTCCGATTGTCTTCCGGCAGCTTCAGCATACCTTGCTATTGGCTAAACGGCGTTCCGTAACATCTGCGGTGTTGCTTCGCTTGAAATACACGGTTTTCTAGTTCGTTAACATCAGCCACAGGTGTTTGGTAAAGCGCCCCATTGTAAAGGGTTAGATCTGTAATAATTACAACAACAGTCGTAAAAAATCAGTTTTATCGTTCGCCTCAGCAAACCCCTCCAAATATTTAAACCAAACCAACGTTGGATATTTCTCGCCAGTGATGTTGGTCACCGTGTTATCTTCCAAATGCTGGATTCTTGCGAAATAATATGGATGCTGTTGGTCGCCTCTTAGAGTACGCCATACGCTAATTTTTCTATGTTTGTTCAAACATTTGTCATACAGTTCAACAAGTTTTTGAATCCCGATATCAAAGAAATGTGCCGTCTGTGAAGAAGCCACATCCCCATGAACTCCCTTTAAGTAACGAAACAAATGAAAACCACCGGGTGTAAAATCTGGACTGTAAAGTGGATTGCCATCCAAAAGGCATCATTAGACTTTGTGGTTGTGCAGAAACATGTGTCTCGTGGAGAAATACCACACCGGAAGATAGTAAGCCACGTTGCTTGTTTTGTACAGCACGCCGGAGTTTTCTGCGAAATTTCCGCTGACAAACTGCACCGAACGTCCTCACTCTAGTTATCAGTTGGAGTTTAGCATAGCGCTAATTCAGATTTCAATACCTCTGTAATAGTCTAATAATTGGTTTGAAATTATTGAAAATAACAGAAAAGTGGTATGCTGCGTATGATGAAGAGTCACGACAGTGAGTGGGAAATTCCCAAGAACCTTCTTAACGTTAACAGATTCTTCAATCTGCAATCATTAATATTGATACATTTCAGTGGTAAATGATAGCAGAATTTTGTACATTTAAAATAATTTTTGCGCGTGCAATTATTCAATTTGTAATTACATAGAACAGAAAAAATATATTGTTTTTTGAAAATTTTAATCAAATATCTTGAATTGGCACCATTTCGCGAAGGAAGGAAGTTATGTAGGTTTTCCCGAACGAAAATCCTTGAATACTAAACCATAGGCCGAAGTGGCATCTAATTACTACAGTTCGCCACTTTCCGTGCGCTTCACAGGCGTCGGTATGGGAGTGGCGTGATTCGTAAAAAATGCGCAAGCAGTATCAACGCTTCCAGTATGTGTTTGGCGGTCGATTGGAATGCACGCGAGCGTAACATTGAGGAGTGGATCAAGGAAACGACCATTATCAGATGAAGCGAATGAGTTTATTAAAGACTTCCCGATGGCGCAAAAATAAATTGTTTAATTTGCGATATATATCTTATGTGTTCGTCAAAAGCACATTGCCAAGACCACGTGGGAAGTGCAAAAAGAAGCAGCGTGGTAATTTTTCAATTCCTCGCTGTCGTTGGAGGAATCAGCGCAAATGGTGAAAGATGTTCATGACGACAGATACGTTGTTTCGAAGATTATTTTAATTATGCAAATATAGCATCACTACACGTAGAACGCTCGTTTTCTTTATACAAGAACATGTTTTCCTCACGGCGGACGCGTTTTGCAGAAATGACCGCGACGTTGAAAATATACAACCGAGTTTCTTTTCTCTGCCGTGTACGTCAATTCACAACTCAGAAATCGCTGATTTCATACATTATCGCGAAGATCAAATGTACATTTCATCCGTCCGGATAGATACTTCCGATCACTTCGAATCTCACACACGAACGTCCACTCCAATAGCGACGCCTGCGAAGCGCACGGAAAGTGGTGAACTTCATTAATTACATATTTTAAATTCGCAACGATAAACAATCTAACAGATAATTCGTCTTAAAAAAAATGCTCGATTTGTAAGAGCTGGGGGAAGTTGGTTCTATAAAATTAAATTAGATGCAATAAGGCAAATGTTATTTTTCAAATCATATTTTATTAGCGGATTCGGCATCTAAACATAACTCGTACATAACATGTTTATAATATTAACAATTAACACATTCCCTAGTGTTAACGTCCGATGGTAAAATACAATTTCTTGGTGATAGGATAAATACAAGGTCAAAAGTAACAAGTAAAAATATATACGACGAGATCTCGGAAGCTTAATCTCTTCTTTACTTTAGCCTTCCTCTTTTATATGTATTTTAACCGATGAAAGATGCACATCGAACAATATCGCTTTTAATATAATATATGCTTTATTTTTTTAAATAACCGCACTTGTTATTTACACCTATTTCACTCTCAGAAATCAGACTCTCTTTTACATTACTTTAAAAATATAATGTGTGTTATATATGTAGATTGAGAAAGAACCATACATCTTACACTACGTATATGCTGAAACTAACGGTTGGTGTAATAAGTATGTAAGTGGATCGTTCGATTTTTTTTTTTAACGTATATATGTACATCCTAAATTTAAAACTAATCAAATTTTATTTTTATTTAATCTTCAGCTTGTAGAGATACATTGAGGCTTTAACTATGGATCTAACTAGATATATGTATGTACAGTGGCCGCTTTACGTGTTGTCTCCCCATTGCAAGGACTACATATCTTCCGCGTGACAAGGTTTAGCAAATAAAATATACTAAAACGGGAGTAATAAAATCTACCTGCGAATCCCACAATGATCCATGCGCACGGTTACGAGTGGTAGAAAGTGTCTCGAGGGGAGACAAAATATATAAGTGTCACTGTACATCGTCGTGCTGTGATATCAGTGATTAATGAAAATGCATGAGATTCATAAATAAGCAGATCGGAAATAGTCGTTTAAAATTGCCATTCGAGAATTGGCGGTTTTGAATTGATATTTGTAAAAAACCTCTTTCCAAATAACTTGGAAATTTGCAGCCATCCTGAATATACGGCTAGAGCTTTAAAGAGACGTTCGTAACTAATTTGCTTTTAACTGCTTTTTGGTTTCTAACTAATTTTTAGCTAAAATAAGAATATATTGGGTATGTGGGGTTATTCCAAAGTTTTAATCTTTAAGTTGCAAAATTACGCATTGGCTTTGATTATTCTGATTGTTAGTTAATGAAAAATAAATAAAATAAATTCTATTTCTTATCCCAAAATGTTTTTAGCAGCTGCATTTTTAATCGATTTAAAATTTTTGGTAATAAAAAAGTTATTGGATCTGAGAGTCTAATTAATTAAAATTTTTTTTATTCGAGACCAGGAAAAGGGGAGCTAGAAGCTAACTACCGAGGAAAAGCACACATCACTTAAACATTGGACACCACAAAAACAGTAAGAATTATTAAATTGTTTACGAAAATAAATACGAGGTGCAACAAAGGACATCAAGGAAATATATGGCGGCATCGCCATTATTCCAGAACCTTTATTATTCAGTCTAATTCTTGATACCGTCTCGATGCAAGACGACAAATCATAGCCACTGATTCTTTATGTGCTATTATCGCCTATTTTTGCAAAACAAAAAAACAGATACTGAGATAATCAGCAAATTTTCGATAGGAAATGCGTGATTGGTGATTCCCCGACCTATCGCGAACTATCCAAACCCGACATAGTGCTGCGTACATTCAGCGGGATCTCTTCAAGACGATGAATTCCGAGCCTTAACAAAGCATATTCGCCATGCCAAATTTTTCGAACTACGCACCGCGTAACACGGCCCTTTTTAAAGACAAGCCATCCAAAAAAATTTACGGTTAATTGAGCAAGAAACAAAGCGGAGTCTAAGATCCTGATGTTTTTAGAGGAATTCCTAGACTTTTAATTGAGTATTGATCATGAAGTTTTTTGTGGACTGTTTATAAATTCCTCCTTCCATAATTACCAATTCAAAAAAGATTTGGAAGCTTTTACCAATTCGTACTGGTCCTAATTTAATGGGTAGACTTGATAAAAAATTTGACAAATTGCGCTGTCTATGAGGTAAGGACTAGAGAATAATAAGGCTCAATATGGTAGGCTTGAATCTAATAAAGAACCTTTAAAGTATCTTAAGTGTTATAAAAATAAATGAATCAATCACATCCAGCGTTTTTTTTTTTTTAATTATTTGAGGAACGCTCTATTTTTGAATTATCAACGAGATCTATAGTTTCAAATTTTAGTCATATATTCAGCTACTGCAAATACGAGTTCTTTTTTTTTTTAAAAAAAAGCTTCCAAATATCACGAGCATTTCAAGGGGCGCAGCGGCGAAAAAGGTTTTTTACATCATTCACGACCACTTCGCGCCTTAATATGTTTAATATGCCCTTCATTACGTGTGCGTTAATTAGAAATAATGCCGTAAACCGGATACTATATTTCTAAGTTCAATAAAGCGAATCGTTTTTATTACATTTACTGCGTGTTATTATTCGTGGATCATCTGTTTGTAGAATGTAGCATTTTTTCTCTCTGTCGATTTCTCTAAAAACGAAGGTAATTGTGCGTTTATTTTCTTAGATACTAAGTTCTATGATGTTTTTCGAGAGGCTATTGGAAGTTATGCCGCTAAAATAGCGCCTTAACATTTTTAAACGATTAAATAATAACATTTATCCATTTGAATCTTTCGAAGCGTTCGTATTTCGTATCGAATATTGTAATTCAGATACTGGAGGATTCATCAGAAACGGAACAAATCGATTCTCTAATTTCATCACAATCTAGCGAGAGTGCAGTAATCAACTCGGCTGTTTTTAGCCCGCCAATTGTGCCAAATGTGCGAGAAAATGTCTTTCGGGTGATGTCGTGTAGTTATTATTTTATTCGACGTTTCGCCTGACCATGCTGTCAGCTTCTTCAGAAGATTTCGAAAGACTGCTGTTGTTTAGAAATCTTCTGAAGAAGCTGACAGGATGGTCAGCGGAAACGTCAAGTAAAATATTAACTACGCGACATCACCCGAAAGACATTTCTACTATGGATTACGGTCGTGAAAGCCTACACTCAACTATTGGTTCTCTATTAGCTTAGCTTAAGATGAGCGTGCATAAGTAGCGTAAGCATAAGTACACCAATTGCAATTTGTATTCTTCCTCCATTCGACTGCCAGTGCCACTTGGGAACGAGAAGCTTTATCTGATAATAGCCACATGGTCATGAGGAAAATCAGTCGGCCAGGGTCTATGTTAGGAGGCCCACAGAAGCTGCAGGGGTGTAGCCTATCAACCCAAACGCTTGCTTCCAATTGGGGAATCACACGAATTAGCGAGGAGGCGAACACCGCCATCTAAGTTACGATAAGGAGGACGTAATTAATTGCGTCCGATTATAGAAAGCAAATGGATCTTAGAGGAGACGAGGCGCTTCCCTCTGCCACACGGACAGATATTTACATAAACCATCCTGGGTTGAAGAGAAGCATCGTCAAAACAAGTTACCGGATGAAACGCAACAGTTGGAACAAGCTCTTATGAGCAACGGTTACTCCCAAACCGAAACTAAACACGCAAGAAATCCGCGAAAATACTACTGCACGACATAGAGCGTAACACATGATCCACCGCCTTACAGAGCAGGAGCATATCGTATTCCCTGCAGTTGCATTTACATAGTTACAGTAAGTATTTCGGACACAGATAACAGGATATCAAAGATGCTGCAGATTCGGCTACGTTGATAAACCAGCAATTGCAGAACACTCATTATAATTGGACAAACTATAACGTCCGACAAAATACATGGTCCCTTATAGAAACACAGCTAGGAATCAGCCATTCAGCACAGGTCGCACAGCGGAACGAGAAAATGCGAGCACCATTCCTCAGACGACTACTGAAGAGTCAACATCGTCCTGAAGATGCCAACCACAGCGTTTGGGGAAACAGCCTACCACCCTGTGGTCTTCGATCTGACACCGGTATCATTCCAATATAGCTTCAAGATACATAATACAAGGTATGTCACGATGAGCGTCAAACGAACTAATGGTTTCTTCCCTTCTAGCACACCCTGTATAATTTTACAAATTTAGCTGTTACTATGGACTCATCGTCTCGTGAATTTTAGGGATGTTGCATTAACTAATTTTAAAATTTAACACTGAATCCAAATCTGACTATATAAAATGGAGAAAAAATATTTTGACTGAGCTTGGTTTTAAGCACACCCCGTATGTAAACTTCGAATCACTTTTACTCATTTCCCCACGCACTTTTAACCGACGCTCATCGCGACACATCCTGTATGCAATTCATATAATAGGCGAATTTAGTACCAATCATGGTCTCAAAGCTAATCCGTTTGTTGGTTTCCGAGGAATCATCCAGTATATTTCGTATATACCGAGTAAAAATAGCTAATTCTGCCGCATAAAGTTGCATAACTTCCAATAAAACTTTAAATGCACAAAAATATATCAACGTTAAGTCTAAATTTTTTATATTTATACACATTTATTATGTTTTATATCGTAATATACAGTATGATTCGGTTTTTGATAATCTTGTTGACGAAAACAGTGAGCAAAAAGTATATAATCCATAAATGGTTGAAAAACATGCATCTAGAACGAGCTCTTGGAAATCCACGTAAACATCCCTCGTACAGAATTAAAGCAATAATTGAGTGTAGGCTTTCACGACCCTAATCCATAGTAGAAATGTCTTTCGGGTGATGTCGTGTAGTTAATATTTTACTTGACCAAGATAGTCTTTAGAAATCTTCTGAAGAAGCTGACAGCATGGTCAGCGAAACGCCAAATAAAATATTAACTACACGACATCACCCGAAAGACATTTCTACTAAGAATTAAAGCAACGCTTGTTTTAGATGTAAGTTTTCTGCGAACATCCGCTTTAAAGGGTTGTTAAAAGCGCTTGGATTACGAAACAATTTGAATTTGTTTTTAGTTTTCGCCTTACATACTTACAACATTTAGCACAATATTAAACGAGTCATAATGGAGGTATGCGGGCATCAGAGAAACCATAAAATACATAGTAAACAGTGTACAATTATATATTGATTATTTAGAATAACAAAGATTGTCCTTAGATCGCTTTTGAGAGTTCGATGTTCTGAAATTGCATAATCCGTTGTAAATAATTATACAGCGCGTCCCCGGATTGAGTTCGGTACAATAAGTATAATGGACTAAAAATGTTCGAATTGGAATTTCATATTTTGGGATTCCCCCTTGCTTGGTCTGAAACTTATTTTGAGTTTGCTTTCAATTTTTTTAAAATCAAGTAGGCGACCACAAAATATTTTCGTTTCTGGTAAAGTACCTTTTCCGTGCACAGCACGCTAAAATGTTACTAAGAAAAATTGTTGAGAATGAAATGGAATAGAGCAGGGCGGAATCTCAAAATATGAAATTCCAATTCGAAAATTTTTGGTCCATCATGCCTATTGTACTGGACTCAATCCGGGGACATACTGTATATTCAATATTCCCCACATCACTATCACATTTACCGGTCATTGCATTATTATTCTACTTCCTTAATCGCTTACGCAAATTAATTTATTTAACAATAAAAATAAAATGTAATATCCGTATATACTTTGTTAAAAATACAATAAATTCCTTAATCGTTAATTTAGAATTTCGTTCCAATTTCTATCCATTATATAGAAACTAAATGCTTATACCTCCATTATCGGTAGGGTGAAGGAGTTCAATAAAAACACGAACATATCGAGAAAAGTGCGAGAAAGCACTTTTTGAACACCGAGAGCTTTAAAGGACGTAGGTACACAAAAGAACATCTAACATTTAAAAGTTTAAACGACTAAATCTAAAATTAATCTAACGTGGTATATTACGCTAATTCTTAGAAAATGACACTGTATCTTTTTTGCTCTTTTTGAAAAATTTTTTCCTTAAACGAAAGAAGAGATCTGCAAGTAACAAATTTATGGTAAGACGATTCACCGGATAATTTTATTTTATCGAACAGCATTTTTGTGTGAGCGTTTGATAACACGTGCAGTTGAAGGTTACTCTCGTAAATCCGAATTATTTAGCACGTCGAGGTACAACGGCTCTTGTTACACAAAATCGTCTTTTTATAAAATCGCTTATAAAAAAAAAATACAAGGACAACCAGCGTGTCGAAAATATCTGCAAATTCCTTCATATATTTTTATTTGCCTTTAGCAAATTTCTGATTTTCGGGACACGAAATATAGATGTTACAATAAACACCATACGTACAAAATTAAATTTTTGAAGGGAAATATACCAGCGGCGTATCTACGTAAATTGGCTCCCGTAACGAGAGCTTAAATTGCGTCCCCGTTAAAATATTTAAAATTATGTTTATCTCTTTTTCATTTGGTTTGTCCTAGACAGGCCGCTGCGTAAATCTTTGTAAAAAAGAACCATAGAGCAATAACGGGAAACTAGAATATCAAAGAAAATAAGCGTAATTCCCATTTTATAAGTATTTATTACTTGATTACTGATAGCTAGTTTACTCTGTGTAACCGGCTACTCTGCAGGCGAAATTTTGATTGAGTGAAGGGGTTTCACCTATTTTTCCAAATTTTTTTCGATGATCTTTCTTATAATCTGCAGCGCAGGAAACAAAGCGAATAAACTAACTTATTGTAACCGACCTTTAAAAAAAATAATAATAAAAACGCTTAAAATAACTTAAAATCGTATTTAATGTACAAACTGATTGTAGTAAGGTTTTAAAATCATAGAAAGCAACTTCACACTTACATACGTAGTTTTATTTTAATTAATATAATAAATATAAGTAATTAAACATGTAATACTATGATTTAATATCATAACCAATATTTTTCATAATTTTCTCTGTATTTACGCTACAGTAGAAGTGTCATAGTAAAGCTTAAACATTGTACGAAAATAACGGGAAGTTTCTTAATGCACGTTTGTTTGTCAATCAAGTATTTCACATGAATGTATACAGAATTCTCTCGTATATCGAAAAAAAAAAAACTAGGTGCATATGATGCGTGAACATCTAAAATTGTAAAAATTTAAAATTATAAAAAAAAATTAAAATAATGTGGGAGCAGATATTTTTGTCCGTGCGTGTATATACATATGCATCTCTTAAGCGAGGGAACGCCAGGGTGGGGCAAACGTACGAACTGTCTTTCCCATGTGCAGTAAGGTGACAACCAACTACAGTTTAATTTGCAGTTTGTAACTGTATTTCTAACATTCTAACCCTACAAATATTGGGGGCTCGTCCGGGATAGAAACAGAACAGAAATAATACAACAAAGCAAAAGACGAAAAATAAATGAAATTAATGTAAAAGACGAAAAATAAATGAATTTAATGTAAAAGACGAAAAATAAATGAATTTAATGTAAAAGACGAAAAATAAATGAATTTAATGTAAAAGACGAAAAATAAATGAATTTAATGTAAAAGACGACGAAGACCGCAGAAGTAATTGCAAAACTACAGATACAACAAAAGAATTTTGGAAACCCAGCTGTTATGATAACAGACAGAGGTACAGCCTTCACCTCAGAAGAATTTAATCAACAATGTAAAGATAATCACTGCATTACAACCGGTTTGCCACGAGCGAATGGTCAAGTGGCGAGCCTAGATGCGACAGCAATATCTATTTTATCAAAGCTATCGCAGTAGGACCCTGCTAAGTGGTATAAATATACAAATTGGGTGCAACGTGTTTTAAACTCAACCGCTCAACGAAGTACTGGTTTTACACCTTTTGAGTTACTAATCGGAACAAAAATGAGAAATAAGGAGGATCTTCAAATAAAAGAAACTTTGGAAGAAATGGTAGCGTTCCTTGTAGATGAACGAAATAAATTTCCAAACGAAGCAAAGGCCCAAATTCTACGTTCTCGGGAAGGGAACCGTCAAACCTACAACTTAAAACGACGATCCGCAAGAAAGTACAACGTTAACGATATCGTCGCTATTAAAAGAACGCAAATAGGACCAGGAGTGAAGCTTAAGCTTAGGTCCTTATAAAATCATATGCGTCACACTTATGACGTCGTAAAGCCCGGAATAGGTAACGGTCCCAAACACACCACCATTTGTGCAGAGTTCATGAAGCCATGGGCTCTAAGCACCCAATAATCCAAGGTCGGATTTACCTCGGGATGGCCGAATTGTGGGAGCACACTTAATACTGTAAAATATCCAAATATTAATGTTAAAATATGGGCTTCCCAAATTTCTTTTTTTCTCAAGATGCTGGTACCCTAAAGGTGCCGCGACTTGATTTATCTCAAATTTGGCAAAAAGGTACAAAATACTAGGAAAAAAGATTTTCCCCTCTGAAAACGTTACTTTTCATGCAAATCGTGTTCATGTGGAGCTTGTATAGTTTGAAATATCCCGACAAATATTGAAATCTTAACCCCTCCCACAATAGTTATTTATTAAGACTTTACTTGTATGAAGATTCTGTATACATACATTAAAGCGATTAAAACCATGTAAAATTTAAAATGTCTTTAAAAGCCGAACTCAAAAATTACGAGTGTATAATATACAAAATAGCTCATCTCTTACAAACACAAGCTATAAACATTTATCCTAAACACGATATATATGCGCTTTTCTTGTTTTTTTTTTTTTTTTTTTTAACAATAATATTAACAATTGCCATTTGGTTTCCCAAATAAAAACGCTTCCTCCGTAAGAGCATGCTCATCCTCTTTTTAGTATTCTCGGGTTCGAACTATTTTAATCACATGGCACGATAAGGTCCTTGCATTTTGAGGAATTGTATGACCAGCGAAGGTCCGCCGGCTACAATTTCGTTCGGTATATGCGAGAGAGGGCAATTTTCAATGCTCATTATCTGTAGATTCGAACACAGCGCTAGCTCGAAAGGCAGATTGTGCAATTGCGGATTATCGTTTATGTAGAGGGACTCTAGATTCTCGAGGGTTCCGATCTCCTCCGGCAGGTAAGTGAGATTGTTCTCGCCGACGCTTAAGAAGACGAGGTTTGAAAGGTGGCCGAGAGCTCTAGGCAAAGCGGTAAGTTGGTTCGATTGTACGATCAGACGTTGAAGGTCCCGTAGGAAACCAATTTCGTTGGGCAATTGATCCAAACGATTTTCTTCCAGATCCAACACCCTCAACTTCCTCAGATTGCCAATACTCGGCGGTATCCGCCTTAGTATATTATTCGATAACACTAGAACCTCTAAAGCTTGCAAGCATTGTATATCATCCGGTAATTTCGTCAACTGATTCGTACCCAAATTCAGTTCGACCATATTGACCCAAGTACCTACGTCTAGGGGCAAAGACGTCAGTTGGTTCTCCTTCATGTTCAGTTTCGTGAGGTTTTTGGCTCTCGAAAATATCCCGTAAGGGATCTTATCTATTTGATTGTGTTCCAGATTGATCGAATCAACGTTCGTGAACTGCGACGGTCCACCGGATGGATACGCCGAGAAATTGTTTCGGGACAACGTTATGCTTGTAAGGCAATTTAAGCTGGACAGCAAGCCCTCCGGGAGTTGGGAGATCGCGTTACCTTCTACGTTAAAGTCGTCCATAAGCTTGCAATTGCTGAGCGATGCGGGGATCGACGAGAGACGATTGTACCTGAATTAATACAAGAATTTTGTTTAAAAACTTATTTAACATGTCTATTTATTTAAGCTAATTTTTCTATTTCATTGTGGATTGTGGTGAAGAATTTGAAATGAGTTCTTAGTTTAGAGATGTTATTGAGCTTGCGCAAGAAAATTTTTATATTCTAATTAAGAGCTGATAGGTTGTTATGCCGAGTTTAGTCTAATGCTTTTTCTGACCGAGGTTACTTCGTAAAAACAACAAGCGGGTAAATATGTTAAAATACTGCAAATACGTTTATTACAGCTTGCGACTGAAGAAGATTCTATAAAAACCTTGCGTTACGATAATTTCTATCTATAATGAGCAGGTTTGAACTACACGGAATCCCGAACAAGATGAGCCCTTTTCAATGAGCCAAAATTAATAATTTTTTGGAATTTTAACTCAGTAATTATTTGAGCAATCAGGACATCAGCTTCATGACACGACTAACAGACTACCAACAAACAGCGAGTCAGCTTCACAAAATTATTCAAACAAAAGTTGCTAAAGTATGACCCCCAATAGTGTCACAAGATTTATGAGCTACTTTGATAGCAAATTGTGGTAAATCCCCCACATGTTGAGCTTTTACTCGGCAACATAGTTGTATCCAAAAAATTGAGCCGGATCACTAAATTTCCTGGATTTCCTGGTCCAACCATACTACTTATGAAGCTGCAATTCGGCATAATTCCGTATAAGACCCATATATACATCCTGCCATAAAAATTGGAAACTTGACCCAAATATGAGGTATTTTAATCTCCAACACGTCAAATATCCCATTGACTTGATGCCTATGGTTTACGCTTGTGATTGAGATTGTTTGAGAGCAATATTTTTATTTGTGGAAAGAGGATTTGAAAACTTCAGAAATTATTCAACGTCTGCAAGGAGTGTTTGGTGAGTCTGCAGGATCTAAAAGTAGTGTACATCGGTGGATCGATCGTCTTAAAACTCATTAGGAGACGATCCACGCAGTGGTCGCCCGAGTACGTCGGTGAAAGGAGCTGCCGTGGAGGACAAATTAATGTACGCCTAGGGATGGGTACACGACATCTTACATGATTGTTTGGGCGTAAGCAAGGTTTCAACCCGTTGGGTGCTAAGACCGTTGGGACCGGAACAGAAACTCAATACGTCTGATACTTGTCCTCAACTTCAAGAGCTGTTAGCCTGCTACGGTGATGAATTTTGGCAACGGATAATAACCACTGACGAAACGTGGATTCCTTATTTCCATCCCGAGACCAAAAGTCAATGGCAAAGAATGGCGCGAACCAGAAGAAGGACCTCCACATAAAGCGCGTGCAGTTCCATCAGCTGAAAAGGTAATGCTTACCGTATTCTGGGATTGCGAAGGGATTATCTGACGAAAGGTACTACAATTAATGCAGGATCTTATTCGAGTTTATTATCCGAATCACTGCAGCAGGCATTTATCAGAAAACGGCTTGGAAAGTTGCATAAGCGTCCGTTATTGCAACAGGATAATGCGAGAAAGACAAAGGATGTTTTGAACGATTTACGATGAGAATTGTTTCCGCATCCACCTTTTTTTTTCATCTATTCCCAGTTTTGAAAATACCTTTTCGGCGTGCTCGATTTGAATGTTTAATTGATGTAAATGGTGTCAATAGATGGACAGCGAAGACACCGAAAAAATTCTTTGAGGACGGCTTAAAAAAATTAGTCTGTCGTTGGAATAAATGTATTCAGTTAAGTGGAGAATTCCTTAATAAAGTAATTGAATTCAAGGCTAAAATTTAGATTAAAATTAATTGTGTACGCTTCTGTATATCGCGGAAAAGAGAAGAAACAGTTCGTTTCTTTGCATTTTTTGTAGTTTTCATTTTTACTCCTCCTATTTTTGAAGATATAGATCACAAAGATATATCTGCAAGTACATATCTTTAATTGATAAATTAAAAATGAATAATCAATTTTAATTATTATAACAATTATTTCCAAACAACGCTGCGGATATTTCCTTTAATAAAATTGTTACTGCGTTGTTTACTATCAGTCATTATCAATTTTTAGATATTGCTGGGTATTTCCGTTCTAAAAAAAAATTATTATATAAGAAATGTATTTAAATATTGGTTTATATATATATATATATATATATATATATATTACATAAGTAAATAAGTTAATGGAAGTTTTTAAATTGTTTAAAATCGAATTCCCAACACACATGCAATCCTGGCTAGACTTTGAAGAATTTGATGTTTTAAAAAATATGATTTTTTTTACAATTTTATAACAATCCTAAAGCGCTAATTTGGTAATTTAAACATTAATATAGGTAAATTTCGTACCTAATCAATTGCTTTTAATTTGAGAATTAAAAAAGAGCAGTTGTGCATCTAATAATAGATGTACTTCGAACGAAATCAGCAAGTGCAGGCAATTAAATAGAAGATTGATGGTCGTTTAAGTCCGTTTAAATTATTTGTGACACGTTATATAAGTTCTTGGTGTGCCAGGACACATTCAGCATTAATAGAAAGTCATTTTAATCAAAAGCTCAATTAGACGCTTCGATGCGACAATTAAGTAATTAGGAAAGCGAGCATGTGCCATGTTAAAGTTTCGAAAACAAAAAGATTCGCTTATTTATTAGAACATAATTTTTCTATTCAATTGTTATGTGTCTCTGAAATTGCCCTTCTATCATTATTTTGTTTAAAGTACGAATTATTTAAGAGAAACATTAGCATCGCTCATGAAAAGGTCAATACATGCGGACATGCAGATGTTTGGGTCATTAAATTTATTTTGTCCACTTTAGCTAGTTTATGGAGTGACATAACTCGTCCTAAAATGCTCGGGAACTTTAAATCCGTTTATCTTTACCAAAACACTTCGGCTAAAACGATGATAAGCGTTTATAATTAAACTGGATATTTCTAAAAATAAAACAAAAACAGTACCTCAATTCTAATCGTGTTAATTGCTGCAGCTCTCCTATAGACTCGGGGATATCTAGTAGTTCATTGTGTTGCAAGTCCAAAGACAATAGATTTACACATTGTCCTATTTCTTCGGGCAAGTGCTCTAGATGATTGTGGCTAACGTCGAATCTAATGAGGTTGACGAGATCTCCTATTCCCGCCGGCAATTCTTTGATCTTGTTCTCTCTCAAGCTCAACATCGTTAAATTCGTCAGCGTTCTAATATCATCGCCAACGTATTTGATTCTATTAAATCGTAAGAATAGTGTCGTCAAAGTAGTTAGCTTATATACAACTTCGGGTATATCGTTTAATTTATTATGCCTTAAGTCGAGTACCTTAATAGACTTCAATCCTATTAACGAGTCGGGCAGATTCGTTAATGAATTTTCACTTAACGCTAACTTTTGTAAACTATGAAGGCAACCAATTTCGGGTGGTAAAGAAACCAACTTGTTTCCGTACAAATACAACTCGGATAAGTGAGTGAGATCTCTTACGGTCGGCGGCAACGATGTTATATTAGATTTGCTCAGATCTAGCCTCTTTAAGCCCTCTTCTTTACATCTAATAAATTCTTTGGTCACGTCGAGATCGGCTTGAATCGGTTGTTTACTTTTTTTCATGGTTGGTTTCGGTTTATTGGATTCTGGATGTTTAACTGTGACTACCTTCGGTCTCCCCGTCTCGGATGCGCTTAGCGAACCTGAAGACAATTTCTTTGGTTTATTTTCGAACGAACCGGAGCACTCGCCGTCGGGCATTTCGGCTTCTAATAACAACGCACTGCTAGACGCAGGTTGACTCATTTCGTTTAACATCTATTTTCTTATAATTTATTCACTTAATTGGCACGTTTCTTTGGTGGTTTAAACATACAAATAAAAAACAAGGACGCGTGATTCATTGTTTAGGTTTGTTGATGTATTGGAAGTTGTCATGTTATTTATTTATTTTTTTTTTCTTTAATACTGCACACTCATCACCGACACCGTAACGCAAGAAGCTCAATAAGTTAGGTTGACGGCAGGCGGGACTTGTTTGGGACGACGTCTTCGAGATAATGCATCACAATCGTAAACATTA
>LR736887.1:2407781-2456118 GCA_902654985.2 Oryctes borbonicus
TAAAGAGCTTTTGATCAATTGCTTAACCTTCAGAATCCGACTGAATTCGCGTTCTGGTGTTAAGTTCATATCTCGGCGTTTGTGCATTAAATTGTACGTGTCTCTACGTTGCTTGGAAATCGAACAAATCCCATTGCAAACATAATATGCAGTGGTGCGTCGATTTAGTTTCACAACTGTATATTCAAGCCGCCAAGCATTAATTTTGCATTGTTCGCGAGCTATTGATTTATTGCGGCGAGTTTATCGGGTTTGATTCGTCAATATTCCCAAAAAACATGTTTTTTTTCCCTTGAATAACCGTTACATTGAATTAATTGTACACTCCCCGACAAAAACTTAGACGCGGTAAGATGTTTTGCGGGTTTTAAGGGTTACAACATTTCTTTGCGAAACTAGCAACATATGTAATTAAGTTTTTATTCATAAAAGTAAAATAAACTTAAAAATATCTCCTCCAGTAATATATGAACTAAATAATAAATTATTACTCCAATGTTTAAACAATTTCTGCGACGAAAATTTAGACGCTCTGTTGCAAATGTGAAACAAAAATAAACAAATGAGTGATCAGTAATGCGTAGATCCTCCATTGTTCTTAATCACTTCCAATAGTCTGTTATTAATAGATTTATATAAATTTAACGCATAATTTTGAGGAATATTCTGCCATTCAGTCACGATTGAAGTTTTCAGTTCCTGTACCGTGAAATATTGACGGCCTCCGCCATAAACGCGACGTGCCAATTCACCCCACATGTTTTCAATAATGTTTAAGTCTGGTGACCGTGCCGGCCGCTGTAAAGTTTTAATCTTTTTCTCTTTCAACCATTCAGGAATGGTTTTTGCTTTATGAATTGGCGCGTTATCTTGCTGAAAAACAAAATTGCGCCCGGCCCATTGGTTTCCAAAACGTAGAAGATTGTCACGCAATAAGTCTTTATGCGTTACAGATGTCATTTCGTTCGTGCAAAACTATCTCACTTTTATCGCGGAATCCAATCGCTGCCCATATCATCACAGATCCACCCCCTAATTGTCCGGTCATTTTCACTTTTGGTTCCTTTCTCGGATCATGATGATAATGCGAGTACCCATCCGGTCCGTCCAAATTAAAACGTTTCTCATCGGAAAATATAAGTTTTTCCCATTGTTTCTTCCAGGATACGTGTTCTTCGGCAAATCTCAACCTCGCTTCTTTGTGCTTCGCCGAAAGTTGCGGTTTTCTCAACATTTCCTTCCGTGATATTACCGGGGACGCCTTTAAAATCCTTCGAACATTACGCACGTGCGTTTGTACCCCCGCCTGTTCTGCAATAACTCTCGCAGACGCAGAGGATTTGGATGCACACCGCAATATTATGCGTTTATCCCGCTCACTTACAGCTTTCGGTCGCCCCTGGCCTTTGGTTTGCCGTAATTTTCCCGATCTTTTAGGAAATTTCTAACGGAATGATCGCTTCTTCGTAACCGACGAGCAATTTCCTTCTTACTATCACCATCCTGGTGCCAGGCTAGAACTTTACCCCTTTCTATCAAGGATGATTGCTTTTTCCTACCCATATTCCAAACACTTTATAAAATATAATTTCTCGCGGTGAAACGTGTACATTTTACCAGCACAACCGCTGCATATAAAGAGAAGTATCAAATTAAAACATTTTCGCTTTTATTAATGTAATAAATGCGCAGGGTCTAAATTTTTGTCGCATTTAAAATTCCTATTTTGATCTGGGAAAATCCCAATTACCCCTCATAAAGCAATAAATACCCAGAAATATCTATAAATGGACTATTTACATAACGTCCGGTGCCCGACAGGACGCTTTCTGGCATCCACAGTAGCCCGACGACGTCTTCCCGTCGAATTTTCAAAATGTTGCTACACTGTTTGCCACTAACTGCTACGACATTGCGGATTTATTTTGAAAAAAAAAAGATGTTTAATTAAAACTTTTAGAGGAAATAAACAATGGTAGATATTTCTTATTGCTCAAGTCCTTGCTTCTGTTGCCCACACCTGTACAGTATGTAATTAACCCAGTTAAATTGTAATATTTTTTTACTTTCCAATAATCTTCTCAGAAACCAAAAATAAGCATGTTGCTTACGTAATCGGCATTCAGAAACATTCTTTTGATATCGCAACGGAAAATATTTTAACAATCATGGCTCCTCGTACCGTTGGAAACGCGAAAAAGTTAAATACTCATTTTTATGGCCAGTAATGGTCTTCGACACACATACGGGTATGTCAATAATCCCATTTTATTACGAAAGGAAACGTACAAATACGATTAATAATTGCCGCCGATTTAAATAGTTTCGATTTCAGGAAGTGTGTCGTAGAAGCGTTCGAATTCGAATGCCACGTGTCTCACTCGTTATCTTTAGGAAGGAATAGACATTTTTCAGACACTATAAATAAGGACCACCCTAGTCCGAAAGCAGATCACAGAACCGTGATTCTATTTTAAGCCTTTCGTATAATCAGATACGTTTCGGTTCGGTTTACAAACGGCATTCATACGATTCCATTTCGTGGCGGCGGCGTAAACAATTCGATGCCTACCTGGTTGTGCGCGGTATTCTCTCTAATTCTCGCAAATTTATCGTCGATGCATAGCTTTGTTTCAAGCCGTCGTTGCTCGGCTTAAATAGCCGAGTTAGGTTGTACTTTTGTTTGAAGATGTTATTTTCACTTTTTTAAATCGGATTTAATTGAATTGAATCATTTGTATCTTAAAAGTTTTGTAACTCGCATCTGGCAAACAGGGTTTTTTAATAAGAGTTACCGGACTTTGTTAGTAATAACAATAAATGAGATAATTTGAATATTTTTATTGTAATACCTAATGTGATCTAATACAATTAATTATGAAAAATGGCCATTGGCAAGACGCAGCTCTTTTGGTAAAATGTGCGATGACGTCGAATCTCTTTTTTTTTAAGTTGGATTGTTCGCGTATTCCTTACTTTTCACGTAGTCCTGCAAAAAATAATCGAGGGGGTATTAAAACACACGATCTGGGGGGCCAATTAACATCACCATTTTGTGAAATAATTCGGCTTCTGAACTGTGTTCGCAATAAATCCACAGTTTCGTGGGCAAAAACCACAAATTATTTAGTTCCACTTTCAACAAAGTTGGCCATAGAAATTCGTTTCTCATAGTACGGCAACGTCATCTTAATTTTCAAAAAAATATATTCTTGGTTGAAGAATATCATTACTTTGAAAGTGTTCAAACAGAAGACATATTTCATTTAATATTAGCTCAGTGTTGGTGGCTTATTCTCTTAATTTTCCCCCGGATCCATTGTTTTCTTTCTTTCTTCTTACACGTGAGGGTAAGACTCATTTTTGTTTTTTTTTTAGAGTCCAGTAAATAACATTTAATGTACAAAGCAAAATTCACCATCGTAGACTTTGCTTGAAGGGGTGAATGCAAGAACTAGACAGCCCTAGTTTAGCAAGTTTGTGGGAAATCAAAAAAGAATGTTTAAAAAAATGTTAGAGATCTATTACATGGTTGTTATGATTCGATTGTGAGCTGCCTACTTTTTGCTTAAAAAAGAGAAAAATTATACATATGATGGCTTTTGTTTTAGTTTTGTTTCACAAACAAATAAAAATTATTTTCTCAAAAAACAACTCTTTAATATTAAAATCTCATATTTCATTATCATTTGTTTGTGACGTTTGACATTCGTCAGCTTCTGCAGGGTCCTATTTTCAGCCTCTCTAACATACTGTGATTGTGTAGCTATCTCCATTTCATTCTGTGGCTTTTCTTTTCTGAGGGACAGAAGAGTATTATATAGTTTATTGTCCGGTGCTGGAAGGATTTTTTTAGATTAAATAGTTTGGATACGAAGCCAACACACAACCATTTCTTTGTGTTTTCCTCTAAATTCTATTATCCTGAATTAACAATTTCGACCTTCGTTATTTTTTTATATTATTGCTTGTATAAGTACGTTAACTAAAAAAATTTTCCTGTTTCTTTGTGTGATTCGTTTTAATTCTACTGAGCAGACGTCGGCAGTTTAGGACAAGAACCAAATAGTTTCAGGAACTGTCTTGATCTTGCAGAAACTTTTGGTGAGAACCCTTTGATTCTTGTACTAAACGATTGGGCGAATTTTTCTGTGTTATATCCAATGAAAGGTTCAATTTTGACAAAACAGCTGGGGAAAAAAAATTAGCGACAAAATACGCCATTTAACTACAGTGAGGCAAAAGTTATATCGTTTCTCGTATACCAATATATATTGAATGTGATTTGGGTACAACAACACTCGTTGAGATCAGCGTAAAACTTTGCCAATTGTGGAAAGACAGCAAAAATTCGAATACGGAAAAATTTATAAAAACAGCTCTCGGTTAGGGATTGATTTAGGAAGCTGTAAAATTTCAAAATGTTGCAAAGAAATGAATGTAATTATTAGATAGCAATAAAGCCGTGAACTCTTTGGACATTGAAAATTGTTTAACTTTGACCTAACTCCATTCGGAAAATAAAATTTAGTTAGATACCCAAACGCTTGTCCTTAGTTCAGGTTGAGGAGTTCATTTCTTTTCAAAAAAGACATTGTTAAGGTTTTAAAATGAACTTGAAACAATGCCATTATAAAGCTGTACTTTTAAGATTCGAAACGTACCCGAAAATTAAATTTGTACTTTTGCAATTGAAATTTCTCTTTTCCAGTAATAACTTATTTTTAACGACTTGAAAGCAATCTCAATAATATATCCCGGCAATGTTTATACTAACAAATGCGTTTGCTCTACCTAAAGACCAGCATATGCATACGTATTACTTGGAATGTTCACATGATGAACACTAAAATCCTCGTTTAAGTAGATAGTAATCCTTGTAATAAATAAAAGAGATATCTCAATCATGCGATAACAGCAGATAATTCCCTATCGATTCAACAAAGTTCATGCTCGAAATAATATAGTTTATTATTTAACTAAATATTTGACGACGAAATACCTACACTTACGTTTTCTTTTTTTTTTTATAATGCCTTATTTGATTAATTTACGTAAGAGTGGTTTATAAAAAGATTATATTGATATACAACGGCAGCATGTTTATTTAGTGCGCGGGCGAAAGGTAATTTCTTCCCCGGGCGATTTAGCGAAGAACTTTTCAAATAATAGTCCTGCACAATATTAAATTATATTCAGGTATACAGGGTACTCACAAGGGACAATCCCGAACCCGACAATTTAAATAATAATGAAACTTTAGTAACATGTAAATCACATATAGGATGTACTACGTATTTTTTTTTTTTTTGAAAAACACCGAGTGCTTTGCCTATGCGCATAACTCTTTAACAGTAAGAGGTAGGGAAACAAGACAAAAATTGTTTGTTTGAATGAGTTTTATTAAGCAGCGAAGGAAAAAAGTTAAATATATCTACATTTTTACATATATTTTTTTTATCTGAGGTAGGATGTTTAAATAATGTCAAGCGTAATAATATTCGTATTCAGCGCAGATGCTATTTTCAATTACATTTATTGTATTGTTTTCATTAGATTAGACTGTTACCAAAAGGATATAGTTTATCGAAGGAAACAACATTCGATGGGTAAACAGTAAATCTGTTTCCGTGAAAAAAAAAATCAAGTAAATGTGATAAGGAAGTTGTATGTATACGGCTGCGCGCTGTTCGTGAGAATCAGCCATTGCAAAAATGACGAGCACACCACCAAAAATTTTCGAACCGAAGTCGAACGGAACCTTTTTTAGCGATGACGGTTGGCTTGCTGACCCAGGAATGGTGCCTCTATACGCTTACGTTCGGCTTCTTTTGGGTACCTCCTCGTACATGATATGTAACGGAAATACACGAGGGGATCGAAGCTTTGTAATCAAACTTCTATTTACGTCACCACCAACCGCTACTGATTTGTAGAAAAATTTACAGAATTTATTTCTCCGGTTGTGAAGTGTTCTCTAAAGCCAGACTTGCAGTCTCTAGGCACCTTTGCGGGTCACTTTTCTGCCGCCGGCTCTGACTTCCCGGCCGGTTCCATGTCATCCTTCCGATCAGCGTGGCTCCATCTCTATGAACTATCTTCCCTTTGTTATTCTGTTTGCTATGCAGAGAACGTGACGCCGAGGTGGTGGTAGGTCTCCACATTGCTTTGGCCATCGCGCACGCGAGACTGGGAATTTCTAGATGGGCGCTCATTTGGGCACTCCATTCGAACTAAGGGGCACCGGTAATCATTCAGTTTCTAGGTGCAGTTTTTATTTAATACAACTCCGATCTTTGAATATTAACAACCATTTCTTCCAGCTCATCGCATGACTCCTACCACAACGGATCCCTTTTTTAAACCCATTCCACTCTCTCGTCCAAAGCGCTCTGTAACCTCGCAACTACTAAGCTCTCGCTCCAACTGGGGCGGAAAACAGCCGTCTCGTCAACACATATTGAGAGTTGTACCTCGGGGCGTTTTGGCACGTCGTAGGTATATAAGAGAAAAAGCTCCGGACCCAAAAGGGAACCTGGAAAGAAGATCTAAAATGATCTAATAGATCTTCCGTCCAGCTATGATAATAATTTCTTTTAAATCCGCGATGACGAACTTCTAGATAAAAACTTTCGAGAACGTTTGACGGTGTTTAGCAACAACAGAAAATATAATTACTTTTTATTCAACTACTTCTTTCGTTGTAGAAATGTCTTTCGGGTGTTGTCCCGTAATTAATAGTTTACTTGATGTTTCGCCGATCATGCTGTCAGCTTTTTCAGAAGATTTCTTTCATTTAAAGGTGCTGGAACTAATTACTCATGACCTGAAACCAGATTTAATTTAAAAGGATGCATGTTATCTTTCTTCTTCAATAACACACTTACTCTAATGCTTAATCCATACTTCCGTCGCATATTTGCGACTACTTTTTCCAAGAAATACAAAAAAAGACTCGTTTTTTCCTATAGCTGATTTAATCGGTGATGGTATCCGTGATGCCGTTCGCATATGTTAAGGAAAGACTTGCATAAGCGAATTATAAATATAGTCTACACATTTCGACGACGTTCACGATTGTACAGGAAGTCGTTCCGTCTAATAACTTAGCAGTACGTGGTCCGTTATGCGAATGAATGAATGCTAAATTAAATCCATATTAATATTAGAAAGTCGGATCGCATAGAAGTTGTCGCCTATAATTTCCATTGGAATGTGTGCATATTACAAACGCGAATTACGTTTCGAAACGCCAACGCATCTCCAGACGGCGTTCTTTAGTGACATACAAAGCGTAGCAGTCTGCTATTGTCAGGAAATAAACGCAGTTTCTCTCCTCTACTTCTGCAGATAAGCTATAACCATAATGTTTTTGGTACACACGCTTGCTTGTACACTGCCGTTCAGTGAAGTTCGGTCATATAATAAAAATCTATTATATCACACTGTATACAATTATTAATACATAAAATTAGAAAAATATTAAGCGTACACTCTTTTCTAAGAGATCAAAGCCATAAATTATTATGTAAAGTAGAAATATTGCCACAACTACAATAAAGTCCCTTTTATTATCATTCCAAGAATTTCTCGGAAGTGCCGATCTTTCGAAACGGGTCGTTTGGGGATTATTAACGAACAATACATTTAGGAAATATACCGCAGCATCACTCTTGTTTATTTATCACAGGCGTAAAGATATAAATTTGCTTCATTTTACTGTTAAACGTGTGTTGGTGTGCATCTGTCGTTTTTGCGCGAAAGTTTTAAGAAAATTTACTTCAAAATGGCACGTGGCAAGCCTGCCAGCGTAGAAAAACGTTCACGCATTATTACGCTGTTTGAAGAAGGATATTCGGGGCGACAAATTGCTGAAAAAGTAAATATGAGAAGTTCAACGGTAAATGACATCATAAAGCGATATCGGACAACTGGAACTATAGAAAATCGCGTTCGTTCCGGAGCATCTAGGAAAACAACAAAAGCTGAAGATTTGAGAATCGTATTATTAAGCAAACGCAACAGAAAATTAACAGCGCCACAGCCGAAGTCAATCGCGGCCGTGAAGAACAAGTTTCGGCGAGTACGGTAAAACGTCGACTTCAACAAGCGGACCTTCATGGACGCATTGCCATTCGAAAACCCTTATTACGCCGGGGCAACAGAGCAGAACGGCTACAGTGGGCCCATTCTCATCTAGATTGGTCGTTAGATGATTGGAAACACGTGCTTTGGAGTGACTAGTCAAAGTTTGAGGTTTTCGGGCAAAATCGACGAGTTTATGTCCGAAGATCTAAAACCGAAAAGTGATCCCGAACTGCATTGTGCCTACAGTGAAGCAAGGGCGTAGTTCTGTGTTAGTGTGGGGATGTTTCTCCTTTGCTTGGACGGGAGATTTATGCAGAGTGCGGGGTGTAATGAGGAAGGAAAATTATTTTGCAATACTCCAGAATCATGCAGTGCCATCAGGATTGCGTATAATAGGCCGTAACTTTACATTCATGCACGACAACGACCCAAAACACACTGCGTTAGTGTGTAAGAACTATCTAAAGGAGCAAGAAGAACAGCACACCCTGAAAGTAATGACATGGCCCCCACAAAGCCCAGATTTGAACCCGATAGAGTTGTTGTGGGATGAACTGGACAGGAGGATCCGAAAAATATGCCCAACTTCACAAGAACATTTACGGAATATTCTGCAACATGAATGGATTAATAATCCACAATCCGTTTTAACAAAACTTATCGAAAGAATGCCTAGAATAGTCGAGCCGGGAATAACCGCAAAGAAGGTTTTTTCGAAAAAAAAAAAAAAATAACGTTCAATATGTTATATTAGGCCAGAATAACTTTTTATTTATTTATTTTTGTCTTTTTTACCTGTACATACAATAAAATTGCATTTTGTTTTTAGTTTCGTTTGTTTCTGTAACCTTTTCATGTTTTTTACCAACCGACCGAACTTCTCTGAACGGCAGTGTACATTACATTGGTATTGGTAATGCAAACAGTGTACGTGTGAGATAATTTCTCTCGTACCTTGTGAAACGCAAATGTGAATAAGAAAACGTGTATAGAAATTATTTTGCTCGCCCAGTGTCGCCACTGACGGTAACAGCAAATTACTCATCTTCCTATCCCCTGCGAGCGATTTTTTTTCAAAAGTACATTGCGGTACCTACGTTAAAAGCCTTTTAATGGTAGGTATATTAATTTTGCCGTAATTGATATAGCGCTAATACATGTAGTGCTGCTGCTATTTCCACCCCTGCACCTGATCGCATCGTCGGTGCTGTCCAATCTTTTTCGGGTCAAGGTTTTCGAAACGCTTGTGTGTGCGGGTGGCGTATTTCGACGAGCGGCGACAAAGACGATCACCGGGGGGCATTAATTAACGGATGGAAATCGACGAGTGGCCGGAAAACTCGGTTTGCATTCAAGGTCGGCCGGCCTCGTGGAAAACACAGCCACGGAGAGAAGAGAGATGATGGCAGTGCGTTTCTGACGATGTTAGTATAGCGTATGTATATACGGAGAGCACCGCGTATGTTTACGAATGGCGATCTATAAATAGAAGGGTTTCTCTTCTATCGATCAACACTTCTTATTATACGCGCGGGATGTACAAGAAACAGACTTGTTTCGTGTTTATCCGGTTTGATGTTTGACCCTCTCGTCAAGTTTATACAGGGTACTATGTTCACAAGCTTCGCTCTTTGATATTTCTTTTGATAGTTACAGAGTTATTTGAAAGAAAAAAAGCTACAGCCTGATACATTTTTTCCAATGTTTATTCAAAAATCTGGACTAGCATCAAATAGTCTATTTTTAAGTTGGAAAATCTTTTTTAATTGAGATGCTATTTCTTTTAAGAAGAAAATAATCCTTCGTAATAGCAGCGGAAGTAGGAAATAATCCCTGGAGGGGCTGCGGAAGTAATTCTTATCCTAACTCATGAGATTTTTGGGACTCATGGATTGTTGAATCGATCCAATAAGTTTGGCTTTGGTGTTTTTGGCTCTGGTTGGCCAAAAACACTCTTTGAACTGTTCCTTGGTCTATGGTGTGTTGTGATGAATACATGTTTCGTTAACAGTTATGAATTGATGCCAAAAAACATTCGAATTTCGCTTTAACAAACATTCATTTGTTACGTGCGTCTTTTGGTCAATTGTGAGGAAGAATTCCCGTAGCTTCAGCAATTTTTAATCTCCGATCACTTATTACCATATCGTGTGAATTTTTTCAATAATTTTTGATGTGACCTGGACGTTCTTTGCTAAGAGTGTAGTACTGTCGCGTTCAAATTCAACCTTCTAATTTATGGTCGATAACAAAGATGCAGAGCCCCTTAAGCTTCATTGAATTTCGCTTTTATCTCGTTATTCGTTTTCCTTTTCGAAAATCAAATATTTAGTCTCTGTATATTCGATTTTTTCCGTTGTTGTTAAATCACAAAAGTTATTCAGTTTGAATGGCTGTTATTGACAAACTAATTAACGTATCTGTTTGAAAACTTGGCAAGAATCTTGTCAAAGGTTACTTTTAAGAAAAATAGTTATTTCAATTCTAGTAGCGCCATCTCACGTAATTATCGAACTGCCCTCGTATTTTCGTTAAGCACTTGATTTACTTAATTTCAATACTTAATTTCTCGGAAGCTTGCGGGTTCTTACTAAATCATTGTGGTGGGATTGTAGAAAGTTTGCAGAAAATTGATGAAAGTACGAATTGTGGTTAGATTTTCCTACATTAACAATGTACAAAAATTTGTCAACATTTACAAAATTTAATAACAAGTAATACCATTAATTTCGTTATGGTTTTAAACAAGGTTTATTTAATTGTGCAATTCCAGAAAGAAAATTTGATCAAACCATATCAAATTAAAATTTACCGTCCTTCTACATTAAAATTCGAGAAATTCTTTTATTTGCCACCAGCACGTAACACATACCGCGACTAATGTACACACGGCTATCTTAAATAAATATAATTTAGGACGAATTTGATTCAACGATGTAAACAGATGTACATTGTAGTGTATGGCTGGTGTTATTTTGAGATATAGGTTGCACCAAAAAAGGACACTTGCTCGATCTCCGTATGGCATATACGCGGCAGGTACAACCCAAAATAGCGAGATGCTAAGAAACCGAAAGTGTTCCTGGCGATGTCAAGTGCAGATAGATTCAATTCTTCCTTCGCTGGTTGTTAGTAAAATGTTTATATACAAATCGTATTTTACATTTTATAGCGTTATGGAATCACTGATAACATTGTTTGCGCGTTAAAAAAAATTTTTGTGCGTATAATGTGTTAACAGTTTATGTAACTTCGTGCTCTTTTCTACTTCGGGTCTCATGCTTGGCGCACGGTCTATGATTTATTATGATAACGCTATTCGAACGCTTGCGGTGGAGATATGTTTTCCAGCAAACAAATTATGCTATCTATCATAGTGCAAGTCACTATCTATAAAACGATAAAAATAATAAAAGTTATTCAAAACATCACATTAGTATTTCGATTTTAAATTGGACATTGTTGATTTGGATAATTCTTGCAGTTGATTCGTTTTTTTTTTTTTTTTAATTAGATGGTATCTAGGCTCTGGGGGTATTACGCTACCAATCAAAAATAACGTGCGCCACATTCATTGTTGCAAAGAATCATGCTAAAAAAGTGCCCACACCGACAGATTTAGTTGTTTAAGCTTGAACAAGGTCAACGAAATTGAAAAATAAAATATAAAATTTAAATATTTTTACTTAAATAAATAATAAATTAACTGAGCCATTAAAACAGACGATATTTTAAAAAGGAGTAAACGTTTATTTCTTGTCAATGCAAATTCGTACAGTGTAATGTAAATATTAAAATAGCTACTTCGCTACAAGATCAGAAATACCTATTTGTACAACTACTGAAAAAAAAGCATTTTTAATCACGTGCAAGATTCTTGATAGTAACTAAAAAAATTGATTTTTTCTATTTTTTTAATTTAATTTTATTTAATTTAAAATTGTCCCGATTGCCCCGGTTTAATTTTTTACATCTTTTCAAATTATATCAAAAGTTAAAATCAATACCTTTTTATCTTTCATTTAAAAGGACTTGAAATCTTGAAATTATTTTTTTAAGCTTAATTTTAATAATTTCGTAAAAACAACCACTCCAATCGCAGATAAAGGTTCAAAGATTGTATTTTAGGGGGGAAAAATAAATATCGTTGGGTCCATCTTCTACCCAGGGGGTGCAAGTTTACATGTAATTAACTTAGAACATGCCGTTAATATGATTGATATGATTTTTTTTTTACTCTTTGTATACTGAAAGTTTATCCGCTTATTCTGGGTTTATTTTATTTTTGTAAGTAGTACGCTTGAAGGTGTATTTACTTTTGGGAGCTGCTCATGCTCATGTATTAAATACCTACTAATTTGGCAGCGCCAAAATTTTCATTTTTACATTATTTTTTTTTTTACATTTTCAACTGCTGTTTGATTACTTTACTTGACATTCTCTTATTCATATTTTTTTTTAAATTTAAGTCTTATTTTAGATTTATGTCGTATTCTTTAAGATGTTACTTTCACGCAGAAATTTGATCTTGAAGAACGCGATTGACATTTCGTTGCGGTCTTAGTTCTTCTGTAACTCGAAAAACATTGCGTACATTTTCTGCGAAGCTTGTTATTTGTGTATGTCTGTGACTGTTCTGGTCTCCAACCTACATAATTACTACTAAACCTATTTGCTTTTGTTGACAAACGGAAACTTTTGAGGTCAGGTACCTTTCCAGCTATGTTCATATTTACGGCGATTAAATCGCTATTCTTTGTCTTCCTTTTAAGAGCCTGTATTGGGATTTATTTTTTGCGCTTTTATTTTTATTTTTATTCAATAAGACAAAATCAGGTTTATCCAGTCTTCTCCCCCTTCTTTTATAATTTTCAATATGATCTTCTCTACAACATAAATCCGCAGCTTCTAATTCCTCAGTTCTCATGAGAAAAATGTACTTATATATTATTATATCTTTGAATTCGATATGGCTTTGTAGAAACAACATTCAATTAATAACAAGCAGGTCTTCAGAGGATGAGAATGAATATTAGCATTAATTCTCCGTATTACTAGAATCTACAAAACTTTACTAAACCCATATTACAAGCGCTTTGGTTTGGCTTTTAATTATCTCTAAATCCGCTTAAGATATGAAACATATCGCCTTCCCCAGTAATTATTCCAGCAATACAGCATTAATAGAATATGTGTCGAACGAACTCTAAATTTTATTGTTGTCGAATATAGCCTAATATCTTCACGAATTGTCTTAAGCTCCTTTCCACGAAGCAATCTACAGCAGATCTAACGTTTCCACTACAGGATTATATAATTTGCAATATTGCAGTACCTAGGTACATCACCGTCCCTTAAAGTTTGGCCAGGTAATAATTTATTGGAGGATTTCAGAGTTGTTTGCTAGAATTAGGACCAATAATTCTGACCTTACTATCGAACTGATCCCACAGTAGGTCAATAGGGCTGCGGTGGCCAGGACTTCTTTTGCTCGTTCAGATACCGTGTGCTTCTTCACGCAAAGTTACTAATTACCTTACAGTAAAATATTTTAAATGGTCAAGCCAGGTAGGGAGGAACCGCTAAGGGTACGAGGGGATACCCTAAAATCTTTACCTGCTTGGTCCCATCGATAAGACGAGACTAATAATTAAAGTTTGCCATTTTGCGTGCGCTTCACAGGCGTCGGTATCGGAGTGGTCGTTCGGGTGTGTGATTCGTAATATATGCGCAAGCGATCTCCAGTATATGTTTGGTAGCCGTTGCAATGCACGGAAGCGCATAGCAAATTGCTGCATATCCGTTACGAATCACACACCCGAACGACCACTACCACACCGACGCCTATGAAGCGCACGGAAAGTGGCGAACTCTACTAATAATAAATAAATGACAATAATTGGGTATTCCCCATCAATTACATTTCTTATTCCTAATACTTTGTTTATTTAAGTTACATGTGTGTTTAATGACGATTATAAACCTCCAATACAATAAAACTTATTAAATTAAGGCATTGTAAAACATTCTCCCTTGGTCAAATTTCCGAGGACGGACATACCACAAAGTTTACATTAAATTGCTTCTACGCCATCCTTGATACCTAATTGCATTTTTTTTTTACCTATTTATTCTTATGAACATATATATTGCTGCCATTTCTTTGTAATATTAACCATTCGATTTATTTTTAAGCTGGATAGCTGCATAAAAACTCATTGTTATTTAATGCTTCACGTGCGTACGCGTTGGTATGACCGTTTGGTCGCTGTTACGGCCAGTCTTCTGAGATTGCAAGGTCACGGCGTCTTCAACATTCCATTCAATCTACACGCTCCAGTGCAATGTTAGTTGAATTAGAAGATATTTTTATCATTTTATGGAAGACGCCGCATTAACTTGTCGTTTTAAGCAGATTATTATTAGCTCTAGACCGTTGACCTATAATTTTTGTATTTTCCCGGTTTTTTTTTTTTTTTTGACGGGACGTATTCGCGTTAAAACAAGATTATTTTCTTATCCTATTTGTCTAATAATATTATGTTTTGTGGCTGATAAAATTGACGAATTGAACCAAAACATATTTAGTTTCAAATCTATTTAAATAGGATTGAATGAAACATTTTTTCTGAAAAGAACCGCTATTATATTATCATTATTTCTAGTTATTTTGTTATCGCTGTTTCTAAGGTTATCATTGCTTTTTCAATTAGTTTGATATGTTTGTATTTGGATCAATGAAATCAATTTAATGATATAGAGTTCTAAAAATTAATTGGTTACCTTTCAATTATTTTCTGCTTTTGAATAGAAACATTTGAAAATGATGAAAACAACATCTCAAACAGTTATAGTTAACTGGTGTAAAGAAGCTTGGATAGTTGTACGTTGAACAATCTGCTTTTTACATTTTTTCTCATCATCAGATTTTCCTATAAAACGCTTTCGTTTCAAAACGGTACAGCACTAGGGTTACAACCTTTAAATCCCCGGAAATTTGGCATTGAAATCTCCGGTACTTCGGAGTAGCAGCTTGATGCTTTCATAAGACCCCCTTGTTTTGAAAATAGATGCCGCAGTTGTTGCTGCCTACTTTAGAATGTTCCTTTTGTCTAATAAATTCCATACTTCGAAGCTAACTTTTTGACAAATTCATTTCACAGGCCGAATCATTTACATTTAACTGGCTTATTTTATGCGATTCCTCGGACATGTCAACCAAGTCCGTTTCTCTGTTTTCTTGGCCATCGAAGTTATCTAGCGGCTTCTCCTCATGATCCAGAATCCATAAATTTAGTGAAAATGCAGCACAAATCTTATAGCTGAAAGGGGGTTTGGATATCTCACTTGAGTTCTTGACTTATTTGATATGCCAACGATAAAAGTGGCAGTTTGACGAATTGTCCCTTGCCTCCGAAAATCATTGAAATTTTAAACGATATGTGGCGAGATTTCCAATTTAACCAGCCAGCGAGCTGGGAAACACGTGTTAAACGGCAGATATGCGGGGCCCAAACCTCATCGTGATCTACAACTTTATACGCGTAGTGTAGTTCATCGCTTGTTTTAATGAATTTCTTTTTCAAGGCTTAAAAGTCACTTCATCAAACCACCTAATTAAAAAACAGCAGGAAAGGAACAATTTAGAACATAACGCGTCATTCTCAAGCCCTGCGATTACTCCTGCTGGAAAATCAGAAATTCGAAGAATTAAATATTCAAGTGGCCTAATTTGGAAGTAGGTGATGGACAAATTTTAATTGAATATTTAAATTCAGCAGGCAAAAATACATACGGATCAACGAGAATCTCAAGACAAATCCGTTTGATTTATCGGGTGTTTAAAATTCATGGACTTCAGTGTATTTGTAAGCATATTACATACATATAAACAGATGCGTGTTTAACTTACGAAATCATCTGAAACGCGACATTTACAACGTCCCAAATATATTACATATAATTAAAATCTAAACGATTATTCACAACTGCCGCTAGAAACCATCTCATCAATAACGCGGCTAACGAAGCGTTGCAAAACGTCGCGATACTTCTGTGACATTTTTCATCCGTTTATAGCTTCTCTTCGCATTACTTCATTACATAACTGTGCTTCCTGTTCGCCGGTGTTTTCAGTATTTTAGAAACTATTTCTGACAAGCACGAGAAGTGTTTGGGATCATTTTATTTCCTCCCGAACGTACGCCGAAGAAAGCTAAGAATAGAGCGACGTTAAATTTCTAGATATCGATGTTTAAATTAAAATATAAACATCGGATTATTATTTTTGGATCAGATTTCGGCGCGAATTTATAAATATTGGGCACCATAAACTATTATTAACTTTATCACTACGAGATTTAGATATTTTCGATGTATTTATTTACACAAGCACGGTGTAAAATCCATCCCGTACCATTATTTACGACGAGCACTTTGGAGCTTTTTTTTTTAATTCTCTTCTTCGTCTTGTGGAAGAAATAGAAGCGGATGATTATAAATTGGCCATTTTCGTGATCGCTGCGATAGGAGGTGTTAATGGATACTAAATCTGTGTGTGCCTTACTCTTTTGTAGTAAATTTAGAATGTTTTGGAATGAATTCTTTCCCGTTACGTTTCTCTTTAACGTGCTGGATTTATTACCTTTAGCGATAGATATAAGTCATAAGATCATCAGAAGATCTAGCGTCCTGCAGGAATTAATTATAGATACTTTTGTGTATTAATTACCAAAATGGTCTAAAATCTTTGGACAGGTTTTTTTTTTGTAAAACGTTAATAAATAGTTCTGTATTGATGATAGTTGTCCAGCAATTGTTTTTTAAGGTGGGATTATTTAAATTAACTAATGCAAGGCAGAACAGTAGCCACTCATTGTGCCAATCTACGGCTCTATGGTGGCTTTAAAGTGGTCGTCGAGATCTTTCGAACGGGACCAAATTTAACCTCCTAGCTGCTTCAAATGCCGAGATAATATAGAAGAGCCGTAAAAATTTTAACCCAAAGTGATGAAATTTTTTGAAAGGCCAAAAAAAAAAGTACGGAATTTCGCCAATCTAACGTCAAACTAACATACGCTATATAAGCTTCACAAGATTAGTCGAAAATGATTGGCGGTTAACAGGAAAATTTCATCGTGTTTTTATTAGAAAAAATTGTCCATCGGCTTCATGAGTAACATTATCATTATCGATAAAAATTGGCACATTCCGGATTAACTATCAATGCACAGATAAGATAATAGAATGAATGTGGCGGTCAGTAGAATACGCTAATTTAGGTATCAACGTTGCGGAGTTGTTTACGCAAACAGCGACGGTGATTGATGCATAGAGAATTGTAACCCTAAACCTTATTCACCCCTGGCAGTTCAATGCACGAAATAATGAGTAGTTCGCGAACTAGTTGCGAATAACAGAACGTCTCCATTACATCATTATAATCCGTGTGCCACTAATTAAATCTTCGATCGATGTAACGGTGGTTGTTCGGATTAATTGCGATGATCTTCGCAAGCTTACAACTATGTTTATAACTTACTCTCAATACGTAACAGAGTCATTCCCATCTTTTCAATATTGCGTAAACAGTTAGAATTCCCGGTTGGTGGTAGTCTTCTGTTCGATTTTATGGATTAATAACGTAAATATTTGTCATATGTTCGGAACTATAATGTTTCAAGGTCTATAAATGTTAAACACGCAAATTAATATTGTAATTAGTCAAGATTCGCATTCCATATTATGGGAAAGAGAACGTGGAAAGCACATTTCGGTACAAGTCTAGCGAACGCACGAATGTTTGGATAACTTTAGAAAAATCTTTCGCATATATGCAACTTCTTTAGTTTATTAATAGATTATTGATCGCTTACTTTTTTGTAATACGGATTTTTTTTTTTGTTTACAGATATTCCGGATATCCCCGAAAGTATCGGCACTCTGCAGGCGCTGCAGGTGGCCGATTTTAGTTCGAATCCCATTCCAAAACTGCCTTTGACCTTCAGCAAACTTCAATCGCTTACGGTACTCGGACTTAATGATATGTCACTCACGTCACTCCCCGCCGACTTCGGCCGTTTGACATCGCTTACCTCGCTGGAATTGCGCGAAAACTTACTTAAAGGGTTACCATCGTCGTTAGCGTCGCTTACGAAATTGGAACGATTGGATTTAGGCGACAATGAGATTGAAGAATTGGTAAGTATTTTATTGTGTTGTGTTTAGGGCGAATTGGACATAAATTAGATCGCGATGTTACATTCTTGGATGAACCTTACTATTACCGGCTCGTTGACGCTGTTGGGAGTGATACTTTCAATTTTGCCAGACTCTCGATTAACTTGCGCCTCGTTCTTTGGACGTCCCAGAATTAGGCGGTTGAGATCTGCATACCACGTCTATGCCAGCACGTACAGTAAGGATTGTGTGCAATGTTTAACTTGTAGAGGCTCGCTGGGAAGACACCGCGTCCAAATTTCAACCTAGCGATTGTAGTTTAGGGCTGGTACGCCATTATCAGCATGGGAAGTGGATAGAGGGATGTGTTTTAGCATACTGGATTATTCTCTGTCTATTCGCTGTTTGTCACCTCTTTTCTCCTGTAAAAAATCCATTCTGCTTTTAGCGTTGACCTAAATAAAAGCGATGTATTCAGTTGTTTATTTTGGCAACGGGGCGAACAATCACTGCTGACTTGTATTGTGAATAGTCTTGGCAAATACAACCAGCACTCGTCTAGAAGCAGCCTTCTTTGGTCAATCGAAAGAAAATGCTATTCTTACAGGACAATGCAAGGACCTCATACCGCAAGAGTGACTCGGAACAAAATTTCTGAACTTGACTGGCAAGCATTACGACATTTCGCCAAGTGATTATCGCCTTGTCTTGTCTCTTGACAAATGTATGAGGCATAGGCAGCTCCAAATTCGAATTGATTTACCACGAACCGCACGAACTTATTTGGTTACCTGATAATACCTTCAAATTATACCTAAAATTAACTTGTGTACCCGGCTAAACCAATTTCCATGTCTAACTGCCTGAAGGACACTGTGTGAATGCGCCATGGTTAATTTTCTATCGGAAGAGGTTAAGGTGGCGAAGGTAGAGAGGTCTTCTTTCGTGCAACTGTGGTTCAGGTACGAAGTTTCTAACCCACGCTTCGTCAGTAGCAACTATTCGATACATGAAACCTTGACCTTCACAGTCAAATCTGCGTTTCAACGAGACTGCAGTTTGCAGGCGGTTTTGCATTTTTCTGTAGTCAAACAGCGCAGCTGCAGTCAGAATTCGGAAAACTGACGTGTTGTCGATATTCTTCTCGCTCCTGAAGTTTGCTCAAGTGTCGCATGATGATCTCTTTCAAGGAAATTTGCTACAAACTTACCAGTTCGTTCATCAGTTTGTCATCGTTAATGCTCAAACGACCTTCGCCAAAGCGATGAGCTCTTAACTCGCTACAGGCTTCATTTCTAACTCGCGTTAATAAACATTGAAACAAGCTATCGCCGAAAAAAAAAAAACCGCTTCCGCTTCCCGGAAGTTGGAATTACTTATAAAAATAATGAGTAACCTATTTTGCTTATTTGCTTCTACTCTCGACTTCCCTCCTTCGCATTGCTAAATTACTTGTATAAATTAGATACGGTTTATTTAAGTCCTTAATTTTAGATTCGCGGTCTTGAGATCTATTTAAACATTAAAGGTATTGCGTCGGAACTTGATTTCGTGAAACTTGTCTGTGCCTTTGAGGATCCTTAACCGTTTCTGTCTACAACCTACATAATTATTACTAAACTTCCTTCGCTGTGTTGATATACGGAAAGTTTCGAGGTAAGACGCCATTCCGAGAACTTACTGACAACTTCTAAACATTTAACTGGAGCTCAACACAGACTAGAGTTGTTTCCTCTTTGTATCACTTAATTAAATTTATTCAGGAGATTATTGTTGTTTAGGCATATGAAATTTGAGCATTACCGCTGGTGTAGGCTTGTTGAAGTTATTAATTTGAGCTTTATTTATGTTACGTAAAGTATATTTATATGAAAAATAGAAAAAAAAAAAAAATTCGTCCTCCGCAATTGTCGATTCTTAAAATAGAAATTCCTTCTTTATTACTTTGCTATTTAATCTTTCAACGTTTTATCTGTAATTGCATGAAACATACGGGAAAACACGTGTACTCTTGTAACAATTACATAGCTAGCTTTTATTTGCATACGTTCAGTTGAAAAATCTACATCATTATGGAAACATTAGGAATCATATTTTTGCACGTCCGATTATTGTAATTTGTACATTTATTGAATGCAACGTTCTATCACTACGTTGATAAAAAGGTATTACATTTTTTTAGAAAAATTACATTTCTTCAAAGATGTTTTTCTGCAAGTATCTAGAAACACAGAAAAATTTAGAAAGATGCAGTTTGTTTGATTCCCAATTAAAATATTTTATGTTCGTCGATCGTCACCCAATATTATTCTGATTTTGAATTTGCACCCTTAATCACCTTTATTGGATAATAATAATAACAATAATGCAGTGTGAAACAAAATAAGTCAATCAAAAAAAAAAGAAAACAAATAACAAAGAAACTCAGTTGTTCAAAAAAATTTTTCAGTCTATAGGAGCTATAAGCCAGTAACAATTCTTTTGCTTTAAACCTTTAATTTCTTATAATTTACTAATACCTCCGATTACTCTTAACTCCTGCGGCAAATCGCAAGAATATAAGGGTTTTTTTTTAAAGAATGCGTTAGTGTGGCGAGGAGATAAGAGATAACTGGTACTGTTCCTCCAAAACAACGCAATTTAGTGGTTGCCATGGCAAAGATTTACAAATTTGGGTTCACATTGATAAACCACCAAATGCAAATTTATCACATCTGGTTCCCAGCGACTATGTTCTAGGCTGAAAGTTGTGGTTGGAGGACAGAGATTTTCATCGAATGACGAGGCACATTCGTAAACGCTAGAACTTTCGCAAGTTTGTCAAGTAATCATAGTGAGAACACAGCAGCACTCAATTTTATAGATAATTTAGGTCAAGGAAAACATTCAAAAATTAATTAAGCAAAAGGAAACGAGACGATCAAAATACGCAATAGGATAAAATATAAAAGAAAAGAGAGGAGCTAATATTAGGGATGAATATTCGTATTAAAATACCCGTTCGATTTTCTTTTTTTTTAAGTAAAGCAAGCTTTCGACCTTCTACTTCACGCTTCCATCCTTACTCAAGAACATTTGACACATAATAAACTGCCTGCTGGGGTTACACGAAAAATACAGGGCAGATTAAAGTTTAAGTTAAGCTGGCGAGCTGCCACCGGGCGGAGGAATTAAAAACTAATTAACGATAGAAAGGCACTAAGGCGAGTATTGTAGCTGGCAGGACTATAGGTAATGTGGCCTTGCCTTCTATGCCCAAATATTTTCTTGATTACAACAAATATTACAACATTTGCATCTTATCGTTGAATTTTCGAAATACATATTTCCCTATTCTATTTGCAAAATTCTTTAAATATAAAAATATTCTTTCAAAGACTTTTTCGAACTCGTTGTTCATATGCATTAAAGCGGATCTTCAAAACCAAACTTTACCTGCCTGGTAAATAAAGTAGATCCGCGTTATGCAAATTTCATTTTGCAACTCCGAAGAACCGAAGAACTTCAATTTCAACCAGACGCGCTTAAATTTTTACTTCGGCAGCTATCTGGAAGGCAACATTTAAATAACGAGGCGTCCCGGTACGGAAGCTTCTGAAAACGGAAGAAGAATAATTTATGCCATACTCCCGATGGAATTATTAACGATCTCGACCTGTGTTCAAGAGCAATGTTTAAGGAGACTTAACAAGCAGATAACTCCCTTTTTAATTAATTAGTATTTCATCCAGAATACGGCTCGATATTTCTTTTTCGCTGGATTAACATTCTTTCCGCGTAACTAAATAAATTATTTGACATTACTAGTAATGTTGCCGAGAAATTAGTATTGTTGGGATGAATCATGATATAGTGAGGAATAAGCGGATGTTACGACACCAATAAATACATATTTATCACAATGCTTTGTGGATGACTTTTATTCACGGTCACGTTTTGATTCCACGGAAATTATTCTTAGTCTCGTTTACGTTATTCTTAGTCTCGTTTACGTTATTCTTAGTCTCGTTTACGTTATTCTTACTAAACTGCTCTTCATTTCAAGGGGTCCACCAATAAAAAGTTAGCGAAGGTTTAAAAATAAGAGATAATAAAATATACATTTTAAATAGTAGCTGCGCGTTCAAATGCGGAGGGAAAATTCCTTTTCGTCATTGGTAAATCAGCTAAACCACAAGCGTTTAAAAACTTGGATCCTTCATCTCTTCCCGTGTATTACAGGTCTCTGTTTCAAAGGTAAAGTAGCATTTATTTGCCCACCACCGTTTCAACTTTTGGACAATGCACCAACTCATCCTCACAACTTGACCTCTAAGGGCCTTCTAGAAATCCTCAAAAAATCAATATTAAGGACGTCATTTGCATGTTAGCCTTTCAAGAAATGCCGTCTTCTACTTTTCTAAAATCTTGAAGAAAGCTTTGATCATACATCGGAAAACTGGTTGAGACTGCGATTCCTTCAGAGGGTGAAAAGGTAGGCGTAGAGGCAGACAATAAGTCCATTTTACAGTGAAGAATTGGCTGAAAATTGTGACGAGAATCTTGGAAATAAATTCTCGAGTGACGAAGAAATCTTAATTTTAGCAATCAAAGTACCAGAAAGAAATGATGATGAGAGTGGTAAAGTTGAAGAAGAGGTGGTGCAACCTTCAAATTTAGCGAAAGCTTAGAACTAGTAAATTGAGTGTAGGTGCTATTTACGGCTGCTTAAATCATTACCTTCACTGTAAAAAATAATTTGTCCACGGGAGAGTTCACAACGGTTTAACCGGTTTAAAAGGTGCAATCCCGAGGTGATCGGTTAAGAGGAATTATTCCTGTATATAACATTTTAGTTCCCTGAAAACAGTAAATAATAATTTCTTTTCTTTTAATTACAGCCTGCTCACATGGGTGAACTGCCAGCTTTACAAGAATTGTGGCTCGACCATAATCAACTGCAAAGGTTACCGCCGGAAATTGGTAAACTAAGAAATCTAACATGTTTGGACATATCCGAGAATAGATTAGAGGCGCTACCGGAGGAAATAGCCGGTCTAGAAAGTCTGACCGATTTGCATTTATCGCAGAACGTTTTGGAGACGCTGCCAGACGGCATAGGAAAACTAGAAAAATTGACCATTTTAAAAGTGGACCAAAATAGATTAGCGATACTGAATTCGAATATAGGCCACTGTTCGAACCTTCAGGAGCTTATACTCACCGAAAACTTCTTGAACGAACTGCCTAGTCAGGTGGGGAAGCTCGTCAAGTTAACCAATTTGAACGTGGACAGGAACAGTTTGAGCGCGATCCCCGAAGAATTGGGTAACCTGAAGGAATTAGGGGTGCTTAGTTTGAGAGACAATAAACTCACCATCCTGCCCGATTCGCTGGGCAAATGCGAAAGACTGCACGTCTTGGACGTATCGGGTAACAAACTGCCATATCTTCCGGTGTCTCTACTTCAATTGCAGCTGAAGGCGGTTTGGTTAAGCGAGAATCAAGCTCAGCCGATGCTAACCTTTCAAACTGATACGGATCCGACCACGGGGAATACAGTATTAACGTGTTTTCTTTTACCTCAACAAGAGTATCAGCCTACTATTGGTAAGTGTTTTTTTGCACATGTTTCGTAGTTTTTCTTCTTTGTGTTGTTGATATAATATGATCGGAATTATTGAATACAATGTTTGCGTTGCGTACGAATTGTATCTACAATTTTGTTAAATAAAGAACTAATTTTTATTTTAGATTTTATGACAAAAACATGTTTTGAAATGTTATAAAACATTGCTATAAAAGCATAAAGTGACGTTGTGTTGTTACAAACATTTTATTTAGGTATTCTAAACATCTTATCAGCAATGGCTCTGCTTTTTTTTATTGTTTACCGACCTTGTTATACATTTATGCGTACGTTACCTAACTACGTTTTGTGTTGAAATGTTGTTTAGAAAATATAAGATTATCAACATTCTATATTCGATTGGCTATGAAATAAAAAGACTTGAGAACATTTTTGTTTTTATTTCATTCATGAATGTTAAAATAATTGCTTTTAAATATTCTTTTTTTTGAAAGGTGATAAAATGCAGAGATAAGAAAATAGCAAATACCATCAGAAAGAACGAGGCATTTCAACGCTTTTTATGTAAAATGTCAAGCTTAAATTTCATTGTTGTTTGATATCAAACAGAAGAAACTTCTAGTTGAGTGTAGGCTTTCACGACCGTAATCCATATTAGAAATGTCTTTCGGGTGATGTCGCGTAGTTAATATTTTACTTGACGTTTCGCTGACCATCCTGTCAGCTTCTTCGGAAGATTTCTAAACAACAGCAGTTTTTAGAAATTTTCTGAAGAAGTTGACAGCATGGTCAGCGAAACGTCAAGTAAAATATTAACTACACGACATCACCCGAAAGACATTTCTACTATAGAAGAAACTCATTTTCTTCTTTTATCTCTGCCATCTTTATTTGGTTCTTGCCGAGAAAAATTAGACACATTTTCAGGGCCGCTATCGATCCTCTATCTCAGCGGTTCTCAAACTTTTTCGGTCTATCTAACTAATTTCCGGTATTTTGATTTACCCCCTTTGTATGAAAAATAATACTAAAATAGCTTCCTCGTGATATTGATGGAATCGTCGGACGGAGATGTTTCTGCCTATCCGCTGCTTTCTAACTGGCGGGCATGTGTTTCTTGACACTAGAAAACGGCAAGAAATGTCTATCTCGTCGTTTCGATTGTTATGGTATTAACTGCGAGGCAAACAGCGGTACAAGGTGGAGTAAAAACATTCTCGGAACCACGCCGATGATGCTTGGCAGGCAGAAACATGTACGTGGGTAGTGTGTTTCTTCTCTCCTTCCGTTATATGATTCCATCAATACCATGAAGAAGCTTTTTTTGGTATTATGTGCTTTATCCTTTGTGTGGTTCCTCAGGAATTACATTGAAAGCATTCTGGAGTCTACCTCGAAGTTCTTCAATGTTAATAAATAATGTTTTTAGTAACTCCCCATGAAATATAATCGAGAGAACCTAAGTCAAGAGATTTCGCCGATCCATCAACAACTGCACTATTTCCAACTTTTGAAAAAAAAAAACACTTTTTTTGGTCATTTGTTACAGGTAAATTTTTTCATCGGGTTCATAACAAATACAAAAATTTAGCATCTTGGCCAAATTTAAACCTACTCTATATCTCCTCCAGTAATAAGCGAGATTCTCATGGAGAGAGTAGAAAACGAATCGGCCTCTCTAAAGGACTACGTTACATACTATTGCGTTGCTTGTTCTAAAGGGCCATGAAAGAAAAGATTTTTATCGTTACCTTAAAAATTAAGTAATAGCTTGTATAAGTAAATCCAAACCAATATTGCGTTATTCCAAATTTTATCAAAAAAATACTTGCGAACTTTGTATTAGGCTTAATGTCTGCGTGATGCTAAAATTTGTCTTATAGAGAAATAATCTCAAGCACGGACAATAATATTTGCGCATAAAATAAGTTCCACTTATACAAAATTGAATTTATTTTTTCTGGGAATTCAAACTAATTTCCCAACAAATAACCTACGCAAAAGATGTATAAAGTCAACAAACATTTTAAACTCATCATCGTGATTAAACGCAATGCATTGTATTCAGTAACGTCTGGTTTTCACATTTCACTACTTCATTATTGTAAATACATACGAATCGACTGCGAATTTGCTATATTGCAGCGTGTTCTCTTACCCGTCGCGTCTTGGAAAATCCTTGGATGTATCCACGCGAGAAAATACACTATACATCACGTCGATAGTGTTTTGAGATTCAAGTTTATTACGTCCAAGCTGCTTTTAATACACATCCACGCGTACGCCGGTTAGTTGAGAACTCCCAGGACGGCGAAACTTTTTAATAATAACGTTTATTTGGACGAGGTTAAATTTAAAGACCCATCCCAGCTGATTATCTTGAATAATTAAAAATGTGTCCCGTGTAGACTTTAAACAATTTATTTTATAACTAGAGTTCTAGGAAAATATCATGCAGAATTTCCGGAATAATTGATTTTTAAATAGAGCTCGTTTATCTCGTATTGTCCGGTACAGTTGGATAATTGAAATGTCTCGCAAAAAATGTATAAAACACGAATCAATTTCTCTCCATGATTATGGATTTTTGTTTAATAATGTCGAATCCGCTTTTTCAATTATTTTCCTTTCAAAAATGAAAAAATTAAAATTGTCAACTGCCTGCAAAACAAAAGAAAATTCGGAAAATTTAACATCTGTTATTAGGATCAAAATAAATAAACTACAATGGTTCAATTAAAAATTTTTTCGATTGTTTTTACACTTGCGAAACGCCCTTCAATTTTCTGTATTTTCATGGAATTTTTAACTTTTGTTTTTAGGCCGTAGCATTTGTTTCATTAAAAAAAATCAAAATTATCGATATCCGAGATTGTTTTAATGTGTTACTATTTAAAATAATTCTTTTTAAAAGTAAAAAAAAAAAGGTAAAGCATAAAAATATATTCAATGAAATACTACTATTTCTTGAAGAGGTGGAAAATGCGTCAAATGCTTCGCCAACAAAATTTCTACGTCTTCGCTCATTCATTGCGATTGACCACTTGTCAGCATAAACTTCTTATTTGAAGCGAGACTTGAAACGTTGTACAGGATCCAGTTTCTTAATCCGCACACGCCAGTCAGTTAACAATGATAACATCTGGCGACCGATGCGCGCACAGTAGATGGGCAGCGTATAATTGCCCGTTTTTTATGGGCAAGCCGCCAAGGACGTTGATAAGGAAATGTTACTGATGAAAACTTGCCTGGAAGGTACCCATTTCACGGATGAAGATTTCTGATGTTAGAATGTTGAATTTCGCACATATTTTGACTTACCCTCGACTTGATGGCAAATTCATCCTGGACGTAGATACCAGTAACGTGGGTGTCGCGGGCGTCCCGTCTCAGGTACAGCATGGTCAAGAAAAGGTTGTCGGTTACTTCAGCTTGTTGTCAAAAGCAGATCCCAATTATTGCGTAACGAAAAAAGAATTGTTGGTAGTAGCCAATGCTTTGGAACACTTTCACAAATACGTCCATGGCAAACTGCTGGTGTAGTTAAAACATTCGTCATGGTGTCTCGACGGAGATTCAGTAAGACCTATTCTCGACACCAGGGCATTGTGCGGTGGCCCTGAAGATCTGGGCATGGAAAAAGGAACAGCCAGAGTATTTCGCCAGAAATTTGGATGTGTTGGAAACCGTCGACGCCAGACTCCTGAAATCGGAAAGGCTCTCTTTGTTTGTTGTATTTGGTGATTAAGGAACTAGCGCATCAAAAGCCGACTTATCGGGCCTGACAAGCTTGAGACAATACCTACTGCAGCTGGAGCTAGGCCGCGGACTAGATGGTTTGAACTGGAGGGTCGTAAAGAACATGATCGAGGAATTGGTTGGTTATACGGGCTTCGATCTTTAGACAGACGGTTACAAACCACGAGGACAACAAAGAATTCAAAAATTAAAATAGGATTTATAATCTGAATGTAAAATTTGTTGCTACCATGTTGCTACTTCTATTACTTGAGTAGGTCTTGGATATTAGTTTTACCAACCTCGACAACGGAAAGCAGCTTCTCTAAATTTATTTTATTTTTATTTTTCCAAATATTATTTTTAGCTTGCATATTTCAAAGTATTTACTTAATTCGAGAAAAACAGTGCACCTGTAATAAGTTTATTCTTAGATTATGCTAAGGTATGAATGAGAAATATAATACATTTGCATATGCATATATAATGTAAATTAGTGTTAATTTTTTACAATGTTTTTGATCCTAGAATAACGAAGGACAACCTGTGGCATTGCCTTAGCGAGACACAATTACGCCTACTTGCAAATTATTATTGTAAGCATGGGTTGTCGATAATAAATGTTGATTTCGTCCATCTACGTTGTTATAGTTTACCTTTTGACAAACTCTTAAAACTTTTTAACTAAGCAGAAAATATTTTATATTTCTAAGTTTTAAGAGTGGGAGTTTAATTAATTCGAGGTTTAAGCGAACAATTTATTTGATTGAAAAACTTTATTGGCTGATGTATAGGAGGTCCTAAGCGTATAGATTTTTATATGCAGGACATTTTATAAAAGAATCAATAACACTCTGCACTATAGCAAATTTTCATTGCATAACAATTTTAAGTAAAACTTGCTGATTGCTTTTTGTATATCGTTTTTTTTTTTCTAAGTGTTTGTAATATATAGGTTCTATGTACACTGCCGTTCATAATTATTTAGACATCGATTTTTCCGTCAGCAACGCAAATATTTGCCATAGAAACGGATATAAATGATATTAAATTCATATCAATAAAAATTTTAAGCAACAAGTAACATCTGTTCGGCAAAATAAAACAAGGAGATTGCCTTATAGTGATAAAGTAATCCCTCCGTATTCGTGGGGGTTAGGTTCCAGAAAACCAACGCGAACGTTGAGTCCATCTTTCTATGGTTTCAGAGGGGTTACGTTCTAGAAAACAAGCGATATTTTTATTATTTTTTGCATAAAATGACCTATTTTGATTATTAAAAATACGTTTGTTCGTTGAAGGTTGAAAGGAATTTGTTTGGCTGCATATTTTGTTTCTTTTAAAACTTCAACGTATCGAGTTACCGCAGCCTCGAATGTGTAAGCCACAAATAAAGGACGGATATAATTTTTTCAATTAATCGCTCTTTAAGGGTTCAAATTTCCCTTAACTGCTTTGAAGCAATTAGAAATTTTAAATTCCAGAAACGATATATCTTATTTCCCTCATCGTCAACTTCTCTGTCTTCAGATGCCTAGTTTTCTTCCTCAGATAACACCATCTTATGGGAATTCTATAAGCTTTCAGTTCGCTTCTTCGAACCCTTCGCCGCCGCTTTCATGAGCTAGTTCCACAATTGCTTCCCCTTGATTTGTTATTGACGGGCAATTTGCTTTGTTTCTTCACCACTTGCAGCCGAAGATTTCGCCAGTAAGCATTGATGCAGATTGGTCGCAGTGCTTTTAAAGGTCCATCAATGTCAGTCTATTGCATTGTTTTTTCTCCCTCTTTTAGAGGGGAAGATCCTATTCGCCATTTTTTTCCAGAAGGCACTATTTCCTCGACATTAAAAACTTGATAAGGTAAGTATCCTCCTTCTTCGATAATTTCTTGAGGCTGCCCTGGAAATGTTTCTAATTTTAAATTGTGCAAATTGTGACTGAAACCACCCTTTTATCCGCTGAAAGTTAAATTTGGATTGAGAGTCTTTGTTGATCATCTCGTATACTTTTTTTGCTTTGGCTCTGATTAAAGCTGAGCTTAACGGCTCTCTTCTTTATGACATGTCTTCGATCCATGTCGATACAGCATTCTCCAAGTGTCTTCGACTAACTTGTTTCTTGCTTGCGTAATCCTTTTTGTACTTTCTGAAGAATTAATCGCGATTCTGTTATGGATTAAAAATGATATCGAAACGATATCGAAAAATAAACGTTTATTTCTGTTCTAATCTTTATTTTTTTTTGTCATGCCTAATCCGGGGATATAAAAACGACCCCATTGGTCTCGTTTGTGTACGACGAAACAATTTTTTTTCTTCTATTAATAAAATGCAGTGGTTAAAGTGCTTTTTGTTGATTTAATGCATGCACTCTGATAAAATAACAAAAAATGATAATGGAAACATAGTAACACCAGCTGTGTACATTTTTTTATAATACAGTTTATTTATATCCTTTCTACGGCGATCTATTGTAAAATTTTTCATATTTCTCTTATTTCTACAAATACAGGGAGATAAATAATTATGCACGGACATTGTAATTTACGCAGATAATGAATCCTCTGTACAAATAGTAGTTTTTGAACTGTTCTTTTAATTTATCTCTATAACCTGTTCTGGTTCTATGCACCGAGTACGACACGTTTTTTTTCCCTCTTTGTTTGTTCCTTGTTTCTCGTTGCGCTTCTTTTTTCTGTTTTGTGTAATGCACTCTGTTTTTCCGTGTGTGGTGTGCGCGCACGGCGTGTTGTGTGCTGTAGCTTCTTCTGATGGCCGCTTATATCGTTGTGACGTGACCGCCGCCCTTTCTAACGGCGCTCTTCGTTCAGATGACCAGAATAGCGAGCTGGACGATTGGGAGGAGAAGGAGGCCAGCAGAACCCATTCCGTCAAGTTTAGCGATCCCCAGGACCAGGACAATCGAGATGTAAGTATTTACCAACAGTATTTTAATTTTTGTATTGGTAATGTTGGCTTTTCAAATGAAGATACTGTTAAAATTTTTTTTCACCATTTCGGAGCTGTTCTAATTGCTTTGGGATTAATTGGTAAAGGTACCAAAATTGTTGTGGTCTAATGATTTACCTTCAAATATACCGTCGATACACCTACCGCTGGTCTCCTCGGATGAAGTTCTGCATTACATTGAGGGGCTAAAAAATAAACCTTCGGCTGGAAGCGACAATATTCCTGGTTTTCTGCTTTACCAATCCCTCATCTAAAATATTTAATTTATCTTTACGTACTTCAGCATTCCCAAATGCTTGGAAGAAAGATAAACGAACGTTCTCCAAAATGACACATTAGGGACGTGGCGTTTTATTGTATAAAAATAATAATTAATCCTTTAGATCTTTTGCCATAATACAACGAAATCTCGATTCGAAGATCAGGTAGCAGGAAAATCAGCTTATTGTTTCGTTATCACTAAATCAAAAGCTATTGTATTTTATTTAGTGAAGAGTCACCGTTATAATTGTATTTATAATTAATCAAAGCAACCGAATGTATCAGTAGCTGCATATTTAAAACTGTACTTATTCTCCTAGCGAAGGAAAAGAGAACACATACAAAACTATTAAGCCGACTTCGAAGCATAGGTGGGAAAGTACGAGCTACAGTCATTTCAATTATTTTAATTACCTGCGTGTACCGTTTGATTAAAGATGCTTTACAGGTTACGCGATTAAACCACGAAGTAATATTAATGTTATATGCCTTGTACCTATCTCTTAAAATGCTTTTTTTTACGACTCTCCTGGGTACAAGGAAGTTTTGAACTAAAATTTTCATCCAAAGTTCACTTGAAATGTACACTTTAGATCTTAAAAAAAATCAGAAATTTTGCATTATTATTATTATTATTACATCAATTTCAAGAATTCGTCGTATTTCGATGAATTTAATTTCTTTATAGAATTTTATATCTTTCTTTCATGGGGTTCATGATCAGGTTTTGACTATAAGAAGGTATCCGTGAGCATTATAAATTTGGGAGCCACTGCTCTAGAAGCAGTAATTTTGAATCTTTTGCTGTTTCTGTGATTCTTGGTAAAACTTCCGCCGGTCGCTGTATTTCCGGTACAATTTCCAAAATGCTAGCTCGACGTTTCATTTTCATCAAAAAATTCCGTCTCCTTGTTGATGAAGAAGATACTTTATTGGCCCTGTATATGTATATCTTCTAGTATTTCCTGTTAAGCTATAATTGATCCACCCTATTTGTATCATGGTCAAATTGTAGAAAGTGCTAATTTTAGATTTACGGTCACCCGCAGTGGCACCATCGGTTGTCTCATGATGCCTTGTTGGTATTACTAATACTGCTGCGTTTCTCTTTAGTGAATATGGTATTAGTGTTAAGTCCTCGTGAAATCCAGAAATTAAAACCGTTTACCTGTCATTATTTATTGCATAAAAATTCTTTGGGAATCCCCTCTTATTTTCACCATAAGTTACTAACAAAAATCTGGTTGGGTAGTCCTTCTGGGTGCGCCTGAATCTGCTCTACGTACTTTACCTTGATTTGCAATTCACAGGTTCCATGTAGCCCAATAATCCGGCCACGTTAGAAGGAGAATAATTGCTTATAAGGTGCAAGTTCTCGCCTGCGAGGCATCACCCGTGATCACTCATGCTTGAAACATACCGCACGCATTTTACTCATTTTTTGTACAAATATCGGATTGTAGCAGGTGCTCCTGTAAAGACATGTGCGGAACGTCCGGATTTTGTAAATGCTGGAAAACAGGCCAGACCAAAATGATGTAGCCAGCGTATTTCTACTATTTCTTCCTTTAATTGGTTCAACCATACAGCATTAGATTTTTAGATTAGGCTATTGTTCCACTTAAGTTTTAAGTTTGACAGCAAATACAGTATAAACTTGGATACACCAGTACACTTTACTGAAGCCAAAGTAACTTCAAAAACTGCACTTCATTTTTAATATTTACGGTACAGTAACAACACAAGAATATGTAAAACATGTACAGTTTAAACATGTACGTAAATCAAAGGCGAGGAAGAAAAACCTCCGACGTTTGAAAATACCAACATCCAATAGCATAAATTTTCTGGGAAAGTTTACAGATGGCAAGTTTTTACTCGAAAGACTTCCTCGTTTTCCGCGTGTAATATTCACAATTTTGTGCGGAACATATGATGGGTTTCCAATAACAGATCGTATACCATCTTAGATTTATTTGCTTAATGTATGCCCGGGCGAATTGTAAACAACAATAAATTTCAATTTTCGGGCGGGAGTCGTAGATACAGCGTTCAGATTTGAATTAGGAATTCGAGTTATTGTTAGAAAAAAAAAACAGTCGTAACAATAACTATTTTATTGTATGGGCATTCCTTTTAATCGTAATTTTATGGCGTGTTTTTCCGATTTAATTAATTGAAGACACGGTATGTTACCCACGGACACTTTTTGGCAAGGCGCCTTGTAATTAATATATTTTTTTATGTTAATAGTGAATTTTTGGAATATTTTTAAATTGATTTAATTGGATTCATGCTGTTTAGTGGTATTATCGATAAAATTAAATTTCCCAATTTTTTTTTAAGCAAGGCTAAAATGGATTTTACTTTGCAAGTACAGTTAATGTTTTACAGTTAGTTTCACCTCTAGCGTGGTTTACCGGGCTAACTGTTGCTTCTCTTGAAGGAGCCTATATAACTGTGGGTGAAACGTCGTGTTTCGTTTAACCATGATACGGCCTGAATCAGGAACAAGTTTAGTTTCAACTGATTCTTGCCGTGGATTCCAAAAAATTCTTGAAATATTTATCTTTCAAAGCTGATGGTGTTTATCTCCAATTTCAGCGGTTTATTGGCTCGACACAATTTTCAGGCTCTATCCGATCGTCGCAGTATCCGCAGTTTCAGATATTTATCTCAATTAAATTTTTAGTTCCTTCAAGCCATATTATCAGGTCTAATGTACAATTATATATACCGAGAGCCAAAACTAATGTGCTGTATAAATCACCACATAAAGTATGGAATAATTTCTTTATTTTCTAAAGTAAAAACATCTTGAAGAAGTCCTCAGATAGGGCGATTTTTATTTTCAACCGCGCATCTGTGTATTACGTTTGTTTGAGATTTTGCTTAAAAAATGTGTAAAAATCTGTAAAATAAAGAGTTGAAGCTCTTACATTAATTGGGTGTGGTGATAACATGGGAACTCAACAAGGGAACAAGGTACGTGCTTTGTTTAATATAAAATATCCAGAACGATCTATAATCCAATCAACAGTAAACAATAAAATTTGGGGAGTTAGGTACCATTGAGGATCTACTTAAGCCAGGTGGTCCAGTGCTTGACGAGGAACGTTTTATTAGCTACGGAAGACAAGCCACATAATAGCGTTCGACAGGTTAGTCGAGATCATGATATTCCTTTTACGTCTACACATAAAGTATTAAAAGATGGCAAAAAGTGCCACCTTTCCAAGATTCATCTTGTACAAGAATTATCAGAGGAAAGGAGGAAGAATGCAATTTAGCGAAATAGCGATGATCCCCTTTTCGCCAAAAACATTTTTTTTTTCCGATGAACGCACTTTTATATTAAATTGAAAAGTCAACTGACAGAATTGTTGAAAAGAAAATCATAAATGGGTGCCCTAATTGGACCCTATTTCTTCGATGGAATTTTAAACGGACCAACATATCTACAGTTTCTAATGAACTTTCTTTCTCCAACTTTAATGAACTCTGCGCCATTAACAAGATGAGGCGCCGCCGCATTATGCAGCCGACGTTTGAAGATATCTTGACCGAGCTTTCCCAAACGAGTGGATCGGTAGATGAGGACGACCCACAGACTGAGTACCACGATCACTGGACCTCACGCCATTAGATTTCATTTTGCAGGGGACTAAATAGAATAAGGAGAGAAATGAATAACATTTCACAGGAAAGCATCGATAGAATTCAGCAAGCGTCTATCTATCGCCCGGGACACTGTCAGATAGCAGAAGAAATGCAGTTCGAACACTTGCTGTAGGCAATTTAGTGTTATTGTTGTATCATTTTGTTGTTTTCAAATTATTAAAGATCATCGAAAATAAAAGACGTAATACACAATACGGTGCACGGTTGAAAATAAAGATCGACCTGTCTGAGGATTTTTCCAAAGTTTCTTTAGGAAATTACACCAACGAGATGCTCATAATATTAGTGCACGTTCACGTTAGTGAGATTCTACTGTTTTTTTTTTTAATAGGCTCAATAAACTCTTTACAGAACGTTGATTATCGTGAATTATTCCTATAAGTTTACAATTTCGTCATATCCATTTTCGTATGGTTATAACTCATTTAGATAAGACGTAATATGTATTCCCGGCGCTTTTACGCACATTTTCACATCATTTGTATATTGTATTGTATATACACTGCCGTTCATAAATTTGGGGACGATTAAAGAATACAGTTTTTTTTAATTCGAATAGAAACAAAAAGTCATTTGTAATTTAATTTACTTCTGTACATTGAGTATACTATACAGAACTAAAAATATTCCAAAAAGGAATGTTGTACTAATTACAATTAGGTCTATACGGATTTTTCGTCTATATGTCCACCCTTTGACTTAATTACTGCGGTACATATTCGTGGCATTCTTAGAATTAAAGATTTCAAAAATGTTGCCGGGATCTCGGTCCATGCTTGCTGGAGCTTCCTCCATAAATCTTGTGAACTAGTCAGTCCTTTTTGGCGAATCCTTCTGTCCAGTTCATCCCTTATTAATTCGATAAGCGACAGGTCAGGAGACTGAGGTGGCCAAATCGTTCTTTTTAAACGATCTTCTTCTTCCAGAGATGCTAGATAATTTCTGCATATGCGAGAAGAATGCTTAGGGTCGTTATCCTCTTGAAACGTAAAGTTTCGACCTCGTAATCGTTCTCCACTTGGTACAGCATTCTCTTGTAATATTTTGAGATAGCCCTCTATACGAAGTATTCCCTGTATTCTTACTAAATCACCTACAGCTGTTCCCGCAAAACAGCCCCAAACCATTACGTTACCTCCACCGTGCTTCAATGTAGGTAAAACACACTATTCACTAAGTCTTTCACCAACCTGTCGCCTAACAAACGTCCTCCGTTTGGAGCCAAATGTTTCAAGTTTGGACTCATCTGTCCACAGCACGTTGCACCACAGTTCGAATGTCCAGTGTCTGTGTTCTTGTGCCTGCAATCTTTTTCTTTTATTTTGAACTTTCAAAAGCGGTTTTCTGGCAGCTACTCGTCCCTTTGAGCCTGCCGCAATTAATCTTCGTTTCACGGTCGAATGCGAAATAGGATTTCTTCGTGAAACATCGACTTGCTGCGTTATTTCCGGAGCCGTTAGGAATCTGTTTCTTTTTGAAACAAGAACCATGAACTGATCTTCAGCAGCTGTTGTCTTCTTTTTGCGTCCAGAACGTTTCTTATCGGCCGAAGAACCCGTTTCCGCCACCCGTTTTAATGTTGTAAATACACCATTTTTCGATATTTTTAATTTTTTCGCAATAACTGCCATTGAGTATCCTTCATTACGTAAAGTAATAATAGCGGAACACGTTTCGATTGGAAATTTCTTTTCGTTTTGCCATTTGAGTAGCACCCGTTTATTACGATGGTTAAATTTAAACTAAACTACTATCAAGATCGATTTTATTTTGAATACAAGACGATATCTGCTTTGTTTGTTGTACTAAGTGTTCTATAAATCTCGCATTATTCCTTTGTGGAAATATTCGACAATATTTTCAAGTTTACGTTTATAACCCCATAAAAGGGATTAAGAGGAATTTTGCCTGAGGCTGCGGTGGAATATAAATGCGTTATAAATTTGATGGGGTAGAAGAGAATACTGTTGTAAATTACGTTCATGCGTATAGAAATGTTTACTCTTTCATATAAAACACATTCAATTGTCAATATTTCAATTTTGCTTATTTTTCGGAGTTTTTCTTAGTCGTCCCCAAATATATGAACGGTAGTGTATATATAGTGTTGACATCAGATAAGCAAGCAGCTTACAAATTTGCATTAGCGGATTTTAATCAAATTGTCCCTTTGCCAGTCGCTAATAAAATATAATACACTATCCGTTCTATAATTAAATACATCTAATTTCGCTACCGGTTCGCCAAAACGTTATTTGCACGATGCACATTCAACAGTTGGTTTGTCGAATTTGTACGATTGTGTGATAGGTGTCGCTATGGTACGGTGCACCAGCGTCACCTATTCTACCACGTTGCAACCGCATTCGTGCAAAGCCTAGCAATTCGCTGAAATTTCCTAGAGATCGCGCGCGACTGGACTAATTAGAAAAAAATCGTTTATAAATAGCATCGTGTAAACAGTTTACGATATGCGATGTTTTTCCCTCCCGAGTTGCTCTGGTTAGCAACCTTTCTTACTTCAAGGTTTTTCTCACTTGATCGCGATGTCTGCGGAATACGTAACTAATGGGAATGCTGTTCCGTTCGTTTATAGAATCTTGAACGATATTTAAAGCCTCTTTTTCTTGCTTAATAGTAACGTTAGAGAGCTTAGTTGTAATTATTTTTATGTTTACTTTAGGCCCCTTAATTTCTATTTCTTTTCTGTTTCGTTTCAATTTCCCATAAAAGTAACATGCGAACATTTTGCTTACACGACTCCTTTAGATAAATTGGGAAACGTTAGGTTTGTTCATTGTTTGAAGTAAATGCCAGGAATCGGTTGGATTATTTTCCATTTCGGCCCTGAATATTCCAGGAAAATTTTTAATTATCCAGATGTATTTGGATTCAAAGTAGGGAAGATTTATTTCAAATAAAATAGAATTGAATCAACAATTACAACATTATTTATAGTCAATCTATAAAATTGTCAAATTCAAATATACTCCAGCTTTTCCACGTTGTCGGTCTACGAACTATTTTGCATGCGTTTTGAAAATTTCAGCCATGTTGGACGCTTAATTGTCCTTTGTATCAGTCGATGTTAGTGTTTTTGTAAAAATTAAAAAAAAAACCTCGCACCATCATTTGCATAGTGAAATATTGGGCAGCTGAATTTAAACGTGGAGACACCAGCTTGGTTGGCGATGAATGTTCGGAATGGTCATAAAATGAAACCATTACCGATGAAGTGGGAAAAGTTCACCGAACGGTGCCAGACGACCGTCGAATTAAGGTTAAAGAGGTAGCGCAGTTTCTCGAAAGAACGTATTTCCCATATATTGACTGAAGATTTGGGCATGAAAAAGCTAACCGGGCGTTAGGTGCCTCAGTTCTTTACTCCAAACTAAAAATATATTCGAATCAACATTTCCAAAGCCCTGTTAATGCACCAGTACACTCCTGAAGCCAAGGTATAGTCGAAACGGTGGACTGCGAAGGGTGAATCGGCCCCGAAGAAGACGAAGACAATTCCATCGACCAGGTTTTCCAAGATTGCAGCAATTCTAGTTTTTCATCAGTTTCAGTTGTCATCCAGAAGCGCAATTCTACAAAGACGGAATTGTTTTCAAATATTTTGCTTTGGGGATCATTAATGGTTTTCAATTTACGCTTTCGTTCCTTTTTTCCTCTTTTTGCAAGGTATTTCGCCTGTTGAGTTGGACTGCCCTCTAGTGCGTGGGTTTTATTATTATTCCTATTATTCTTCTTGTGAAGTTCAAGGCCAAGTCTTAGGAGGTCTACCAGATGGTCTCTTGTGCCTTAGTTTTCCTTGCCATTCTTGTCTCATTCTGTGTGGAATATTTACTCCTGTGTAAAGGAATTTCGTGAGAAACGGACGGAAAATCGACATCGCTCCGGTTTTCGTCGATTATTTCATCAGATACGCATCTGCGGTATGCGTTCGATAGAAAATTGAACGACGGATCAATTGCGCCTAAGCGGAATCCCCTGGCTCTTCGTTTTGGCGGGTTTCTCGGGCTTCAAAGTTGAAAAAAGGAATTTTCATTTTTCAACTTTGAGACGCCGTAGCGTCCGAACGGTTGGAGCCAGGGAGTTGAGATCTCCCTCCCTTAAAGCGCTCGTCGAGACCTTTCGAACGAGCCCGAACTCGTCCTCGTAGTTCGTCCGGTTGCCGAGATCTAGACACGTCGTAAAAATTTGAACTCAATGGATGGAATTTTTGAAAAGCCAAAAACAAAAAGTCCGAAGTTCCGCCGATCTAAGCTTTACAGCTGAAAACTTGGAGCAGTCGCTTCTAGTAAAGGTTAATCCAACCCTTCTTTCTATAAATTAATAATCTTAACGACTTTTATTTAACGATGTTTTTCAATAATATTGTAAATAAGTACATAGGTACGCACAAACTTTGACCAGAATAATAAAACCTATTGCATGGCACGTCTATTCGCCAGGTACTTGTGAGTCATTCAGTACGGCGGTCCGACCAGCTCTAGTAATGACTTTAAATTCAAGTGTTTCTAGGTCAAAATATCTTCACTTCGCGTTAATAGCCGAAAATAGGTTTAAACGAGTAAAATATCTTTATAGCATCATCAAATTATAGGTTCCAAATCCGGTCAATAATCCGACAATTTTCTTTCGAATGTTAAAGGCATTGTTCTGTTCGGGAATTTCAGAGCGATTTTTGTCTTGCGAGCAATTATGGCACCAATTATATAGATAAATAACGAAAATTACACGCAAAAGTTAAGCGTAAACAAAGAAACCGTCTTAGAGAGATCGTCTTTGTTACGCTCGATAATCTCGAATATCTAGTTAATTCATCATCGGTTTTACCTTTGCGTTTCTCACGATCTCTGCATGCACGATCGAGCTAACACATTAGATCCTTCCTTTTGCACACGACCGGCTTAATTTTTTTTAAGCTCCAATTTTTTGAAATTCTCATTGCTGCAGGGTGGGTAGGATAGTGTTATTGTTCGTGCATTTTTTGATTAAGCAGAAGTGTGTCTCGTTGCATTCGCTTCTGTACAGCAGCAGCCTTTGACCTTTCATTCTATACCCGCGGGACAATATAAATAGATTAATGCGATAAAGTGACATGTAAGTGTTACTTTCATTGTTGTACCGTCGATGTTGCAGTGGCAAATGTAATGGACTGAATACATAAAGGAAATGATAAAGGTGTGTCCTGGAAAACAGTGCATTCGGGAGAGAAATAAAATATTATTTTAGTTGTAAGTTGTAGCTGTATAAAAGTTATATCGCAGTGATCAAGCTTCTCATTATTTTTGTATATAATTTAAATAAGTTCCGCTGGTCGTGCATAAAAATACGTCAGCATTATGTATGTACAGTGACATTTTTATGTTTTGTCTCCCCTTGAGACGATGTATTTATACTTTCTACCATTCGTAGCCGTGCGCTTAGGTTATTGTAGAATTCGAGGAAAAAAAGATTTTTCGTTTACCTCTAGCACCCCTCTCAAAGCCACTGTCGATCCTCTTTGTAATGGTGTACTCGAAAAAAAACTTAGTTGAAAGAATGGTACCAAAATCCAATATGGCGCAGTTAAAAAATTAGAAATTTGTTATTGATCAAGAGTGAAGTGAAGATTTCGAGTACATCATTGGCCTTCAGATCGAAAGTGGCCTTCAAAATGTGCTTTTTTGGTTTTTTCCTGCAAGGCCAAATAAAAGTGCTAGTAATAAAAGAAGAAAATGAGATTGTTCATTGTAAAATCCCGAACATCACCTTTCCTAGTTTTATTTCAGCAGAAAAGCTTGATACGAAATACTTCAGCCTTTGACACCTATTGAATCTCTTCACAATTTTTAACATTTTACGCCAGCAATTTTATCAAAATAGAGATAAAACCCCTATTATCCATTGAATTCTATTATTTCGCCACTTTCATTCCTTTAATTGCCTGTTTAGATGCTACCTCCGATCGACAGGAAAGTGCGAATTAATAATAAGGTGCAATTATCTCCGAAAGCTTACTGCATCCATTCGCCGCATCTACATCTAGCTGCCTCTCGAGAGAGGAATTAATCGTTCGATCGTTTCTTTATTTTTTTCCGTCACGCTAGAGCGGTTAAAGCAGCGCACGGCGAACGCATTTCTTCTTGATCTCCATTCACTTAACGGTTAGATGAGAGAGGTGCAATGGAAACGAGGTCGGTTCGCCGGGCTTTGTGCCGATTGTGCGAAGAGAAGAGAGATGTGAGGGCGCATCCTGTGTGTAGGCGTCTTCTTTTTTTTTGACATTTGTTCAATTGCCAACCGTTTGGCCTCGAGTGAATTGCATGATCGCTAATTTCTTCTTCGGCGAACGCAAGGGAATAGATTTGCTGAAATCGTGTCTAGACTACGTGCATGCGCAGGTACTTTGTATCAACGGGTAATTGAAAGCTTGATTTATTTTATATGCAAAAAAAAGTACGTAGAAAATCAATCTGGGAAGATCATTACTTTCGTCTAGTACCAGCGTAGCGCGTTACAATTGCTGCTTCACGATAACTTTTCGCCTAACGGAGGTTTTACTGCTGGATACCGAACTCTAACAACCGGATATCATTTGATGATTAACGAAAGGTATCATTTCCAGATTGAATGATACAATTTAAGGACTAGTAGAGCTATATAGCTATATATTGATGAAGGTTTCCTCGTCGCTTTGCGATGAAAATGAAATTTATAGTCTTGGTGTTAGTGGCTTGTTAATTGCTAAGATATGGAAAAAAAGCCCTTAAATGCAGTAATAAGCCGTTAGTATTAAGAATAAAAATTTAATTTTGGTTAAAAAAATGACAAAAGCATCATTCCACCGATGTTGCAATATTCGCATCAATCGGGAACAAATATGGTTTTGAATCGTACCAGGTGGCCAGAAATTTTTGTCCTGGAACACCTTCCCCGTACGAGGTCCTCTCATGTCTTTATTGCTTGTTTTACGCGGCCCATTTGGAAACCACAAAATGGGTCTGGATCAATGATAAGCATGTCCGCTGATTTCCTAACAAGTCGCCAACATCAAGAATAAAAATTTCATCTGTAGATTATCAATATTCGCATTAATGAGGAACAAATATAGCTTTGTAGCAAATATACGAAGTGGTTAGTAGTCTAATGAAAGAACTAAAGAGACGCAATTACCTAAAAAACGATATTCTTAATCAGATGGAAAGGTTCTGACAATGTAAAATTTTTGGGAAAAAGATTGGAAGAAAAAAGAAAACGACTTGTTTCTACCTACCCGGCGTTATCAGTATTGCTCCGAATGCTTCTCTACCCGACATCGCTATTTTAAGCGCGTTATTTTTGGATGCTTTATAGAAGTTTAACTACGTAAAATTTGCTTCAACAAGCATTCATATGAGTCTTATTGAACCTTACAGTACCTTCATATTTTAAAGCTAACGATGTAACGTTTTTTCTTTTATATAACTTGCGTGATGGTTCAAATTTTTAAAGAAATCATTTTTCTCTTTGCAGACACCTTTCGTACGACAAAATACACCCCATCCGAAAGAATTAAAAGCCAAGGCCCATAAACTCTTCGCCAAAGGACAAACGTCATTGGAAGAAAGCGATTTACAACAGTCCGACACAGTTTGCGACGCCGTTAATCAAGTGGTGCGAAAGACTCCCGAGCCTGTCGAAGTCAAGCTGCACGAGTCGATCACCACCCGACCGGAACCAGAAACCATCGTCGGAAACGGGAATGAAGAATGCAGCGACGCTAGTGCGGATGAGGACGGTGACGATGTAAGTCACTTTTTTTTTTATAATCTCTCAATTTAAAAGAGTAAATAACAATTAGGGCGGGAGTTTTTTTTCCGCTAAATAAATACATTCGACGTCAAGTGCGATGTTTGTAGTCTCTTTGAAAGCGTTGTGTGAAGTTATAATTTTTATGGCGTCGCGTGTAATCCTTTAACGTGCCACATGCAAATTTTTACAATTTTCCTCTACAGGCCACGTATCTTTTCATGTATCTACCTAAAGCTTCGTACAATGTTAATTTTATTCAGTTTTCAATCCCATTAAAGTTAATTTAATAAAGTGTTGGCGAACTACAGTTGAAATCTAGCACAGGTTAATGTAATCAATATTTTTGTGCGCTAGAATTAAATTTTATGGGTGATCGCGTGGAATAGTGGGCTTTTAACAGTTGAACCATTTTATTGTTTCGGTTATAATTATAAGGTGGGTCATTCACCTTATCGTATGATAAGGAGCACAAAAACATAATGTTTAAGCAATTATTATGCTTACATATGTTTATATACAGGGTTTTCCACGTAACCTATTCGTTAAAAGTTTTGGCAGTTAGCATCTTGGCCTAGTTCTGAAAATTTGTAGCAGACAATAAGCATATCCGCTCTACTATAAGAAATTATTTTTGAATTCTTGTTACTTCCGGTTATATTGCCATTATGGCTTTATTAAACTTGCTTCAGGATACAGCTTACCAAATCAACTAAAACATCGCAAGCATGTTCAGAGAATTTGAAAATTGCTTGAAATAAGGTTTGAATCGAGCAATTTTTCATTGTCCTCTGAAATTCAGCAATACTCCAAGATTTCCATCAAATTTATGAATATGAATTTAACTTGGGCTAAATAAGACCTCACTATGGTCAACAGATTTTCATCTTGTGAGTCTCATAGCATAGGATCAAACTTTTCCTGAAAACCCAAGCCTGGAGGCTTTTCCGAAAACTTCATTTGGGTTGTGAATCGGGTTCTTAAAGTCACGTTGATGAAGTTACTAACTTCATCAACACGATCACATTATTATTTCACCGAAAAGAAAAATGACACCATTGTTACATATGTACTTCTGTAATTTCCTGCGATTCTGCATTATTATCAGCTTCAAATATTCCTTTATTTGAATTGATAACCTTGTTTGGAGCGCTTGGCATGGAATATTAGACCATTAACAAACTTTTGGTCTATAATAAAAAAAAAATGTTAATACATAATACAGGGTGAGTCGAGAGGAACGAACCAAACTCCAGGAATGTGTTCTGCACGTGAAAAATAACGTAAAAAAAACTGACGTGTTCTTATCCGATTTTCAATTGTTTTCAAATTATGGCGTAATTACAAATAAACAAAATTTTATACATTCATTTTTTTTTAATTCATAGCATTCTTTTAATAAATGCTTAAAAATATCACCATCGAACGAATAGTTGATCCTTGGTCTTCGAAGGGTGCCTGTTGTTCTCCTGATGGCTTTATATCTTTTTTTCTTTTTAAATCGGTTGCTGTATTTTTTATACGTCTTTCTTATACGAATTTCGACATTATTAAAATTATTTTAACCCTCGAAAAAATTCATTCAGATGGCCAATACGTTATATGTGACAAGAAGCACAAAATAAATTTAATGTAGAGCGTTAACTCGAAAACAAGCGAAAATTTTGACCATTTACCATTTTTGTTAAGAAATTAACAGATGAGTGTTTAAAAGTACTTCAATGATTTAAATTATAATTTGTTTAGTCAACCTTCATTCGCTTCAAAAGCGTGATAAACACTGCCAAATATTAAAAATTTTCCGTCATGATGAAATTTGTACATCTTTCAACTGTTAAAAGTCGCATTAAGTCAGATTTAATCAAATCTTCGCCCTACTGTATTATTCTTGACGAAATTCAAACATTAGCATTGTACACCTCGTTTTTAGAATTTGTACGCACGTCTCCGCAATTTGCAAAATTTTTCACACGTAATGTAACTTAAACGCCACTACCGTACGTCTGGCTTGTAAAAAAAAATTCTGTGTCTGAACATGCAGGCACATGTCACGAAGCGGGTAGGTTTCAAGGCAAGTGTTCTACTGCCCGAGGAACCGGATGCTTCAAGGCCGATCCGTCTTCATCGACGCGACACACCCCATCACCTAAAGAACAAGCGCATCAACCCCAGCGTCGATAAAGAAAAGCTAGCCATCATAACTAAGGTTGCACACTTATTTTACATGTTGTCGCTTGCCTTTTGCCGCAAGAGCACAGTTTGTTTTTTCGTTTTCCTTTGTTATTTTGCGATCGATACGATGTACTGCTTCTATTTTTGGTGGAATAATTCGGCTCTTAATTGAAGGATAGCTTCCAGAGGCTCATTATTTTAACGATTTAAAATTATTTAAAACATTCTGATTCTAGAATTTGCGTTATTTTCGAAATGTGGAGAAGTAGATCCGTTACTAACCAACTTACGTAGTTTACTAGATCATTATGTGTATGCAATCTTGAAAGTATGTCGCGCAAGATTTTAATCAATAATCTGCTAATGTACAGTGTGACCCATTTTAGGACATTCTCTATACGGTGGTGTAGTCGGTTTTCGAATTAATCGAAAAATAATCATAGTCGGCGTTGAAATTTTGTATGGAAGGAGACTTTTTGATCCCACTATATATTAAAAAAAAATAGTTTCATTTTAATGTAAGGTATAGGTTTTTGCAGGAGTGCTTGCATTTCAAATGGGTCACATTGTATATTGGTTGGACGAGTTCCAAATGCAGCTCCTACAAAGTACATCCTGCTGCAACCTCGATTTCTCAAGTATCTCATTTCCGAGCTTTCTTATTCCTTTTATATGAAAAAGTAAAATGGTTGCGTGAAACCAAAAATCTAATCCAATTAAAATTTACCAAAATAGCGAAGTTGTTAATGTTCTTATGTGATTTGGGAGTTATTCCACTGGAAATAGAAAGTACATACACACATCGCAGCTTAGCATTTAAGCATCTAATTTAACAATAGCCTCCTGTATTTAAACAGATTTCGTGTCGAGTGCCGCAAATTCCGAAATTGCTTTCGAACGCTACGTACATATAACCAGCTGTATATTTTGCTTGTGGCTGTTCACGGAAGGCCAATTTCCGTTTTTTGCGAGCTATTTTTCCACGCTGCAAAATTTGTTTTTACGGCACTCTTCCCTCTTAAACGCTGCCTTTTTTCGTCCAAAATTACGCGCGAGAATTTCGTTCACTGTGAAAATATCAGATTCCGCTAGTTGAAAACGTGTCGACGGCTTCAAAGGTAGCTTTTATGTTCGTTTGATATCGGTTTGTAAAAGTAAAGTGATCTCAAAAGAGTCCATCTGTTAACGGAATAAAATTGACCTTAATCCTATCTACGTCGGTTACTTTTTCAGAGGTAAATTTTATACTGTTTACTGGGGTAATTGATTTCTCTCAACTGTTTAAATTTATTTTCCTCGATTATTTTGGTCTTGATTAAAATTGAGTACATTTAATCCAATATTTCTGCAGAATCAGTTATAATAAGAATTATCATTATTAATAAAGGAAATTCTCCTATTTCTTTTCACCAAATTCATTTATTTTATCGATATAAGAAGGATACTTCTTACAAGCTCTTGAGCCGTAATAGTCAGTTGCACGTAGCTTAGCCTTCAGGAATAAAATAAGATGGCCTGAATACGGTTTTCAATATATCCATAATTCTTATCACTTTGGATGGTGGAATAATAGAAGGCTAGATATATTATGATTTATACAACCGGAAGTGATTTTGATAATTTTTGAGTTAGTTGTGACGACTTACTGGAAATGGGCTTCTTCATAGAGGTATCCCAAATCCAATCTGAACATATCTAATTGGTTGAAGAATTTAAAAATAAGTTTTACGGCATCGAATTGCCCCAACCTCTATCTGATTTATGACTGTTCCATTGTTGCCACATACAGTTCTTTATTTAAACTACAATTTTGGTTAAAAAAATGAATTAATTTCCTAGTTTTTCACAACTCAAAATTTGGCGAAATTGCTAAATTTAGTTATGCTCTGGGATTCCGTCAGAATAAAAAATAAATATATCCATCTTTGCATAAAACGTTTTCATAATAATTTGCAATTTATTTTGGCGGTTTTCAAAGGTTGTGAAAGGTACAAACTGAAATCATATAAACCTCAGGTTTTAAATTTTTTTGTTTGATTATTCGTCATACAGTAAGCAAGATCACTATAGAGGCTCGCGAATTTTGGCCAAGCCTGTACGATAGGGCAAAATGGAGAAAAATAGGGAATTTTCGTAATTATAGTATTTTCGAGAAGCAGAAAAAAAGGGAAGGAAAAAACATTGAAATATTCAAATGTTCGAAACCCAATTCTTAATCTCCTCGATACCAATTCAAGTTATAATTTCTATTCGTTGAGAATGTTATAAGAGAAGCGAATATCAATAGAGCTAGCAAAAAGCATCATTGTCTAGTTTTTGCCGATGATATAACGATACTGCCCCGAAGTACACGAAAGCTTAAGTAGTTCAGAAGAAAAGGGTTGGAAATTAATAGCTGAAAAGCTAAATGCAGGGCATCGACAGACAAGATTTATGAAAGGGATGGTAATTTATCATACACTGCAAAGATAGAGTATAAACTTGAAGGAGTGGAAAGTTTTGCATGCTTGGCTTCAGTATTTGAAATATATTCGATCGAAAGAAAGTTAATAACGTGTGGAAGAGACAAACAAATCAAGAAATTAGGTAAATTGAATATATTAACATATGGTGTATCGTCTAGCTGCTCCAGCTAAAGAGTTTAAATGGATTTGACCCATATTTATCGAAAGTCTAAATTGATGTTTCCTAACATGAGTTGTTTGCAAATTTTCGAACCCCATCACAAGTGAAACAGGCTTATTATAAGTAATGATAGCAAGGTCAGTGGCAAACAACACTAAAGCATCGACACACTCCGCACCACGCAAGTTTAATTAATCAATCCGGAATAACTTTTTCCAGGATCCATGGATCCTCATTTTCAACCGTACCTGGTGCCGAGTATGCCGACGCTTTGATATTATTAACCAGGTTTATAAGCAAGTATATTAGAACGTAAAATATTTTTGGGATAAAAGAAATTTTTAATTCGCATATCAAGCAATTTCACAGAAATTTTACCCAAAAAACCACCTCACAAAACATAAATCTCGCGCTCGGCACCCGACTTTAATTTAACTTTGAAACTTTCAAAAAGACTGTTAAAATTTTAAAAAATTCGAATGGAAACTATTCCGCAAGAAACCTCATTAAATAACGACAGGTACACAAGATCTTGCAGGCGATCGGTGAATAATTGCGCGAATGCATTCAAACGGGTAATTGCTACTATACGGATTGAACTAAGTAAAATATTGGTGAAAGTAGACGGCGCAACAACATTTAACATTTGCCGTAACATTTGCCTACTTTGGTAGCTTAATGCGTACCTATCACTGATGCAATCGTAAAACAAAAAGCCGCGCTTTAATACGATTAGCGCAAAAATAACTATAATTACACGGGTAGCTCCGGGCGGACTCATTAATTCGCTGCGAATTTTATATTCCAAATCGAATATTCTGTTACGGTATGATCGTCGACTTGCAGGATTTTAATTTCGCAGCAAGAAATTAATTTCAAGTTTTTCTTTGCGGTTGAGAAATGAAATTACTGCTATTTAAATGATAGGAATTCAATTCACAATTATTACAGAAGTAACTTTTTGTGGGAATTATTTGAAAAATTTGTAATATTTTAAGCGGTTTTACGTATCGAGAAGGTGATATTTTCGCTCTTTTTTTTGTTACTAAATAATACAATAAATGTGCAAATTAGAAGTAGAAGGTATTTTCTGCCGTGAAATTAAAAGGATTTTTTTTTGCCAATTCGGTAGGCAAAAGAAAATGCCGTGTACTTTCGCCTATGACAAGTAGGAAAACAATTGCAGATTGATAAAAATTTCATATTTAAGTTATTGCCAATCTTGCAGAAAAAATATCAGTTTTTTGTAATTATCTTTTGTAATTTGTGGC
>LR736887.1:2456128-2477119 GCA_902654985.2 Oryctes borbonicus
AATGGTGGCCTTGAGTCGCGACTCTCCTGACAATGGTGGCCTTGAGTTGCGACTCTCCTGACAATGGTGACCAGCTCCACGTTATGCACTTACATAACTCATTTAAACCACTATTTAGGCTGTGGTTAACGCCCTTTCTTCGTGGTGCACCTACCTTTGTACGTTTAACGATGGTGCAATACCACGTAATTTTCTATATTATAGCCGCGACGCAAACGCTAATTCTCTCCTCCTTCACGACATAAAGGGAATTTATCACCTTTTACTCGAGTATTTAGGCAGTTGGGGTTCTTTATAGTAAACCGCCCAAAATTTAGACGCTGGTCACACGTCTTATCGCCTTGGTCGCTGGGAGGGGTATTTTTTTAATTTTATAACGCTAGTCTCAGGGGAGAAGGTGCTATTAAAGCTCAGCTTCCAAACAAGAAATCTGGTTCGTTTTTTGATGAATATGTAAAAAATGGTCGCTTTGGCCAAAGAAGAATTAAGTAAATCATGCTATAGCTGAGAGGCTAAGAATTTAGAATTGTTTAGCGCAAGTCGAAACTACAAACTCGTGCTTTTCATTTAGATGGTACTACCGATTGCAAAAAAATACCGAAATTCCCTAATTTTAACACATGGTGTAGTTTGATTAATTATTTATCGAAGTCAAAACAAACACAATTCTAAGATCCTAAAACGAACGTAACTTTCCCCATTTACATGACCTTCTAATTTTTATAATAACCAGTAACCATAATTATAAAGCATAGAAACCGCAGTGAACATAGATCGAAGATATCTTATGGCTGCGTTTGAGCTTTTCGTCAGATAACTGGATTACAAATTACTTAAACTCAACCCATTTATCCATTTATGTGTATGCATAGTATAATAATATCTTACGATCTCTGCTTTTAATCCTATTCTGCTGAGTACATTTTGTGTGCATATCCACTGTTTCCATGCAATTTCGTATTAAGGACAAATAAATTACCCCGGCACTTGCCGCGCTTAGATTTTCGAACGATTCCCACACGACTACCTATTATTACGGATAGATTATCGACGTGAGTTATTAAGCCGTAAAGATTGGCGGAACGGTCATGTTACGGCTATCACCGGTGGCCAGATGTTTGCGCCTTTTATTATTACTATTTACGACGGAGCAGAACGGACGTCATAACTAAAATATTGTCCAGTACGAAGTGAAGTGTGCAAATTTAATGAGAGAGGCATGTGCCGTTATCGCACGGACGCTCATGAATACCTTGCTAGAGCAAGCTGGTCGTACGCCCGAGATAACCGAGCAATCGATATACAAATGACCACTGAATTGCGTGTAATTTGTGGAGAACGAATGGCAACGGAATTCCACCCAACGGGGATAGAATAAGTGGTACGATGATTGATAACATGATAACTGTTAGATTTGGAATTTGGAACGTTGCGATGATAAAAATGATCGAAGTGAAGGAAAATAATGAATCGTTGTTGGTATTTTAAATACTTCTTAGTTTTCTGAAAATTTTTGATCGACAACTTCTTTTTTCTCAAAATTCTAGTCTGTTACCTATTTCTTCCATTGTTTCTCATTTCTGGCTATTCGAACCTATTTCTTTTGTTCTTCCCTTCCATATCTGGCTTTGGTCTTCTTCTTCTTCTTTCCTTTCTTTCTATTCCTGCCTCTGTTATTCTATTAATAAGTCTCTTTTGTTTTGTCCTCAATACATGTCCAAACCAGTTCAATTCAATCTATTATTTTTTTTCATTATTATCTTATTTTCTTGCAATCTTTTCTATCTGTAGAAACGGCACCATTAGCAAAATTCATAGCTCAATTAGAAACAATCGTCTTCGTCAAATGTACGATTCGTCCTGCCAAGAAGAGCTGTTCCTTTATAAAGATCCCCGAAAATAAATAATTTTTGGATTTAGGTTTCCAGGAGCAATGTCGTACTTCATCCTAGCATTGCGAAACCTTTCAACGCAATCGTTACAATGACATGTAATCGATCGCGAACGCTCCGTATTCGGAAAGTAGGGGATATACATGCCTACTGGTCCGTAATTTGTAGGTGCCAAGCATCGAAATCGCTCGCCTCCTTCTTCCTTTTCACGTATACTTTGCGGAATAATCGCGGTATTGTTAACGGCAAATCTATCTACATCGTTGTTTACCAAACGCGAACCAGCTGGGTCATCGCCCTTATAGAACTTTAGAAGAGATAGGATAGGGGGAAACGGCGTACTTTCACTAAATACCCCTGACTGCGGAGCGCCTTCATTGTTGACCTTTCGACGGATAGTGTGCAACAACGCTTAGGAGTGGGAGACTGCCTCCTATTCTTTGTCCGTGCACCGTCGAAACGCTCGTCGATACATTAGAGAGGAGAAAGAATTTTGTCGCTCCGGTCTAAGCATAGTGGAACTTACCGTGATCTTTACGCAGCTCGATTCCCAAGGTTTAATCGAATGCTGTCATGCGCTATTTTTACACTACCTGATGTGTTTTGTAAACATTACGTAGCGGTTCCTACGCAATAGTATTATCGGTGAAAATGGTGTCGAAGCAATCCGAACTTGTTCTTTTATAGCAGATATCTATGCGTGGAAGGGTTATGAAGATTATAGCATAACTGTATATCCACGACCGTACAATGTAAGAGGAAATCTGATATGCAAAATGAGATTTCTCGCACAGTTATGTGGCGCCGGTACACCCAATTTTTGACCAAGTTATTTAATTGTTCAAATTATAAATATACAGGGTGGGTCACCAAAGCGGTGTCGAAAGATTGTGCCTTTTTGTATAAAGGAGCAGGGTCCTTATTAAGAAAATTTAAGGGAAACGAGAGCAGTCAAAATTAGAGCTTACGAAGTAATTATTAGGCCGGTTATCCTATATGCAAGCGAATCCTGGATAATGACAAGAAAAGACTTACAAAAACTGGAAATTTGAGAAAGGAAAATTTTGATGAGAATATTTGGTGAAGGTGAATGGAGAAGACGCACAAACATGGACCTATAAAAAAAAACCAAGAGTAACACAAACAGTTCGAGCGCAAAGGATGAGGTGGTTAGGGCACACGAAGGAGAAGGCTCAAAAAAAAACGAAAAGAAAGACCTGGCTTAAGGAAGTGAAAGCTGATATAAGGGAGATTATGCATAAACAAATATCTAAGGTCTCTAGGACCTGCTGCGCTGATACATAAATTAACTTCAGTGGACGGTAGCGTAAGCGAAGGTTCAAGAAACGGTTTCGTCTGAAATGACTTATTTAATCTAATAAGTACCTATAGCAAAAACGTATTCATCTTACGTGAACAGTTATTTGCCATTCAACAATCCGGCAATTAGACGGTTAGTTTCGTTTCAAACGTTAAAAAGGTCCACAATTTGCCATATTATACACGCATTCTTCAAACTCGAACCGTTCGCTATATTATGCACAAGTATTTAGTTTAATGGCCTAGTGCTGATGAAAGAAGAGGAATCGCGCATCCGATGGCGATGTGGATAACGGGTAATGCAGAAAATGAATATTAAAACGACGCAACGCCGTTATTTCCTGCTCCTAATTAAAGACTTTAAATAAAATTGAATTTCTTCTCGCGAATTGCAACGCTCGTAATTTAATCCGATATAAAATCTGCGTGCGTAAATCGAAAGAAGGAGCAAGAGAAATTTGCGACTTAAATTGAATCTGTTACGATCGCTTTACCGAAGGTTTGGTGAGTGTGTAAGCTTTCAATAGAAGTGGTCCGGTAATTATGGGCGTTTCTCGTATTGTAAACATTTGAATCGGATTTATGGAATAAAGATTACTGCTAATGGAAAGGAAGGGGGCAATAATTGAAATCTTTAGAGTTTGTTTTGGAATACGGATAACAAAATTAAAACTTTTCTAAGTTCAACGCCAGGTTGCTCGCCGGCGTTTTTAGGTTGGATCATGGTGTGAGAGGCCTATCTGTGTGGGTGGGTTTTCGATACACGGAATGTCCCAGCGCATCGCCATGAGATCAGATGACAAAGGTACCTGTACCAGCACTTTAACTTAAGGTTGTGAGATAATAGGGCTTGTTGTTTGGACGCTTCCATAAAGATATGAGTGATGACAGGAGACGGAGGAGATCCCATATCCGTACCTGAGACTTGCTCGTAACATTTACCATGAAAAACTAGCAAAACAAAATCTTGAGAGAAACTGAGTTCAGATCACATCTAGTTTGCCCAATTCGTTCCTGGACCAATGCAAAGCTTGTGCGATGAAGAATCTTGTTGGTAAGGACGAAACGTCGGTAGAAGTTACGACATTTTTTTAAAATATATTTGTGCATAAAGAATTAATTAAGACTTCAATAACCAAAAAGCATTGTTTCGTGCTTGTATTTTCCAATTTTGCTCAAAATAAAAAGTATTCCATTCTCATATAACGTTTGAGGTTAGTTCTGTTTTAGATAAATCCAAAAACAAATACATTTAATTATTTCATAAATAAGGCTCGCCTTTTTTCAAGTATAATTTTTTTTAATCGTTGCTCGCGTATTTTTGCTAAAACGAACATAAATCATCGTCACCATTATGTATCTAGGCTTTAAAATTTCCACGTCTAATGTACATCAAAATAAACTCCTTGAACTAAAAATAATAAAAAAAAGCACTTCGCGATTTTTTCCTTTTTAGATGCCGGTTTTATCGATTTTACGCAACTGACAAACTTTATAATTCCGAAGCATGTCCAATATGAAGTTTTAATTTACTCCGAAATATCCAATCAATTTCTTGGATATTTTAATTATTCCTTCACAATAATGAGGGATCAAAAGGCCATATTTCTACGCGAATCACAACGAACGCTGAAAGTTCCCTTTATGAAGTTTAATGAAGTCGAGAACTCATTTTTTCCCGCCGTGCTCTGGACAGTTTTTTCGCTCAAGAAGCTATTAACTTGCCCTAGAGTTATAATTCCCTGGTAGCTGGCTAACTAAGAACAAATTGATATATCTACCATGTAAAGAGCGAACATTCATTTGTTTTATAGATAACTAGAATAAAATAATTTACGCTTTTAAAATTCAGATTTCAAAGTTTGATAATCGTTATGTTTTCGCGAGCTTTTTGGGTCAACTTGGCGTCACATGATACAGTTTGGTAAATTTTTATTACTGCATATCATAATATTTCTCAATTCAATATGGTATCGTTGAATTTAACCTCCCTTGGGTTTTTTGTAAAAAATTTAAAATTATTCGGATGTTCAACTTAAAATATGTAAATCGATATCACTTATAGTGATACCGGCTGTCGTTCAAAAATTAGTATGGGAGGAAAGGGAGATACGTTAGGACCACACTGTATTAATGCTACTCATACAAAATGCATTATTATTTTCAAACTGTAGAAGAATTTATAACTGCAGCCAAGTTTAAAGAAACACTGTGTTCTTATTTGTATAGCTTTTACAAGGCAGGCTGTATTTAATTGAATTTTTTATTTATTTTACTCTTTCGTTATTTTTTTTTTCGCATAAATTAAGTCACTTTTTTATTTAATTTATCCTGAATTCTAAAAAAAAGTAAGAAGCTTTCACTAATTCGGATTAATTAATATCTTCCGTAGGCAAAAAAATTAATTTTAATTAAAGTCTTTTGAACTTTTTTCTCTCTCAGTTGGAATTTATTAAAAAGATTTTTTTTTACTTCTATCTTACGCAACATTCTTTGTTGGTTTATATTAAGTCCCCTTCTCTGTGTGTACATATATTTCAATTATGTTTTTATTACATTTTGCATCTCTTGGCGAGTTCTTTGTTAGGCCGATATTGCCATTTGTTTTACTATTATTCCATCATTTCTAATTAGTAAATAATATATTTCTTCCTTTTTTTATTGCACTGTATGTATTATTTCTTTCGTGTCCTTCTATTATTTATTGAAAGTAACGATGATGTTAGACTATCACCTTACGCATGCACAGATGCGCATTTCGCCGTTATACGGCTCATCAGTACACATTCGTGGAAGGTGGTAGCCAATCGACTGATTGTCGTATAAATGCGGATGACATAGGAACATGACGGCTCGGTGGCCCAATGGTAAGAGAGCCGCTAGGATCAAAAAATGTTCGTAATGGGTCCGCTACACTCCCAAGTCAGCATTGTTGAGGTACAATTAATTGCGCTTCACCTTTTACAGCGGGGGGATGACAGTAACAAGCCCATGGAACACTTTACACACACAACTTACACACTAAAAGGTTCCTGGGGTTATGACAAGTTTCAAAAAGCTTATAAACCCAGTTGGGCCGTCACCACACAGAAATAAATTATAAATGTAACATGGAAATTTTAAAAGATAATGAAATATAGCAATGAAGTACAGGCAAGAAATATTAGACAAGTTCAGTACAGCAGAAAACACTGCTAAATTAAAAGTAAATAGAAATAAAGATATTTAACAAAACGGACGGGCAAAAAACAGGAGTGATTGGATCATGGGTGTAAAATGGAGGTAGAATAATAGAAAACATTAAGAAAAAAGTTATTGGAATCTAACAAAGAGGTGGATAAAAAATCCAGAACGCAGAAAAAAGGTCGAAAGATTCTGCAGGGCAACGGAAAATTCAAGCCGCTGAGAATAAGATAAAGATAATGAAGAAAAACAAGAACGGTTTACTACAGAAACAAGAAAAGGAAATTTAATTAGCGACGAAAGGGAAATAGCAGACAGATAAAAAGAATATTTTTAAAGAGTTACTAAAAGAAGACGCAGAAGGAAATGAAGATAACCCTTACTTAGACCAAACATACTCGCAAGACGAAGTTTAAATAATATTATAAGCAAAACGAAGAACAATGGAAGTCCTAGTCGGAACCGAATAACCCCCGAAAACATAAAATATGACGGAGCATTAGCAAGAGAAAAAAATTACGAAATAATAATAGATATCTGAACCCAGGAAGTAATGCCACTAACCTGGGACAAGGCTTTAATCCTAGCATTTCGTAGGCTTTCACGGCCGGTATAACTGTTACAGCTATTAACTTCTTCCGGGTTTCGCCGAATGTCAAAACTTTCGCTCGACGTTTCGCCGTCCATGCTGACGGTTTCTTCAGAATAACAGTTATCATTTTTGAATCAAATTTTGACACACGGCGAAACCCGGAAGTAGTTAATAGAAGTAAGAGCTCTAATCTTATCTATGCACAAAAAGGGCTGGATGCTACTTACAAGGTACTATCAGCATGGATTCAAATGAGATAAAAAATTAAAAACAGAAAAATTAATCGAAGACTATCAGGCAGAGCAACTGATCAAATTTTTATATTAAAACAAATCTTAACATCATGCTACGCACACGTACTGTTTGTGGATTTCAAAAAAGCGTACGACTCTGTGAATACGAGGGTAAGGCTCTGGAAAAGCTACAAATCCCAAGAAAACTGTCGAAATTGCCACCAGCTCCCTAATTACTGATTCGATTCATCAGACTTCACCCTCGAAATATGGGCGGCGATGTTAGTATTTCTCGTACAGACTGTATTTTCCCAATTAGAATTGTTATTCCGACAGAGCAGAAATGCGCGCCGTTCCAGATAAATAAACCGATTTCATAATTCACGTAAAAAATTCCTTTCGACAATAAAACATCAATGCCTCCCGCTTGAGAAGCGATATATTAACAAAGTGCGGTCTTTCAGATCAGATCCGTGCTTCGACAGATAGTTGTACGTATGCTAAACATTAGATACGCCGTTTTGCGTTTCCGACGTTTACGTAAACGTTCGTATTTCTTTACCGCGTTCCGCTTTCCATTCGGTAGATCCAAAACGATTAGCCGAATGTCACGGTTCTGGACACAATGTTTAAATATGAAAACCATGTTAATTGAATTGCCTTTAACAACCTGCAATTTTTTTATTCAATACGTGGATATTTAAAAGATGAAAATAAATAGTAGAAATGTCTTTCGGGTGATGTCGTGTAGTTAATATAAAAAAAATATTAACTACACGACATCACCCGAAAGACATTTCTCTATGGATTACGGTCGTGAAAGCCTACACTCAACTGATGAAAATAAATATTTATGCTTTCTCCTTTGTGTCAAGTTTGAAGTAGATGTTATTTTCTACAAAATTCTTTCCCTGTCTTTATTTCTTTCTTCTTTATATCCCATTTTACCTTGAAGAGAGATGAGCGAATACAATGGACAATTATATGGAAGAAGTTTTAATTTAGTTCGGTTAGTTCTTTAAGAGAACGTCACCATTTAGCAGAAATTTACAGTGAATTGCTTCTGAAACAAGCAAACCGCAAAACCTTTGCTACAAGGTCCTATCAAGGTCAAAAGATGCCTCGAAACAATAATTAAAATAATTCTGCTAACACAACCTCTCATGATATTGGCGGAATCACTTACAGCAAAAACGATGTAAGGAGGGACAACGCTAATCAGCGCTTGTTCCGCAACAACAATACAATACGGAAACAACAACACATTTTTAATTTAATACTATAAATAAATAAGTTACTCAATAATGAACAACAATGATAGCAAGGACTATAGGACTGGAGTAGCACTGCAAACAACGCGAAAGTTTCCGGACAGCTGTTTCGAGGATGCATACGTCGATTCTCATTTTCAATCGAAGGCCGAATGCTAATACCGCAAAATCGTGTCACGTGAATGTGTATATATTTTTTTGTAAAATATGTCTTTGTCATGTGTATATGGTTACAGCATGCGCATTTTTATTGTTTATTTTTAATTTACAAGAATAAGATTATTTTTGCATGACTTTGATGTTCTTTTAAAGGGTTAAATACGAAGTAACCTTAATTATAGGAAGTAATTTCTTTTTTAGGTGTTGAAGCGTAAGGAAGATTCCGTTACTGAAACAACCAACACGCCAACACCACCAGAGTCGGTAGGAGAGCGAAGTGCCAGCAGTCAAGGTATGGGTTAATGCAAAATTTATATGAATTTTATATTTGCCGACTTAAGTAACTATTTTTTTTTTTTGCTCCTCCAAAGTATTACTCTTGAGCAAATTGGAGAAAATTATATAGAACAAAATCAGCAATAAACAGCAGAAAATGTATGGAGGCAAGCGTTAAAAATGAGCCTCCTGTGGCTAAACAACTTAACGTCACTTGCAGCTTTAATTTTAGTGAGATTGCTTGTCGCATTGTAGTTCGTTATGCAATCCTCCATTTTCAACAGCAATGCTGGTTCCTTCGGCAAGGTTTCTCATGTCCCCTCTTAAAATCCATAGCCTCGCCCAAAAACGACGTTTCTTACGGTTTTTTGCTCATGTTGGCCAAGATTGTGTAGTTCTACCTTTAAAACTTTTTAATTCGCGAGAACGTGCCTTAAAATGCAATGATCAGATATGAAACGCTGAAGCAATTCAACAGTTTCGTTAATGGCGTCAATTTGCCGTCTTATTCCCATTTTCTCTATTACAATGGCTTATACTGGGCCATATGAGATTCTCACATTGTAAAAAAAAAAAGCTGATGGAGGGCAAATGCTGTCGAACATATTGGCACTTAAGGCGCGTCCCCATTATGCCGATTGGCAAAGCCGTAGAAGTGCTCGGGCGTATACGAAGAGCTTAAAAGTTTTCTTAGCTTCACCTCCCTGTTTTTTTTTCCATGCAAAAGAATTTGAAGGTGAAGTTAATTTGGAGCATTTTATAGCAGTTAAATAACACGATTTTCAATTGTTTAAACTTTGCTATCACCTGTGAGGATTCAGAAAATCGTCAAAGGGTGATTATAAATTGACAAACAACCTACAATTCAGATCTATTTTCTAGAAAATAAGTAATAATTTACGCAAACTATGTAGCTTTCTCGTATAAATTGCAATGAATTAGAGGCGAAGGTGGAGTGCAAACAATTTGCATGAATAAAACGCGGAATTGTTACGAGGCGTAACGGATCTTTCGCACTCTTTTCTCGGAGCGAAATGTAAAATTCATTAGTTGCTTCGCCACCGGCGGCATGTGATTCCTCGAAATAGAAAATTTATGAGCATTTATTATTCGGTCGTTCTGTTTTCGTGCGCATTGAAGGCGATATCTTTTTTTGTCTTCGCAAAACGTTCCTTTGAGCGAAACCTTCATTATTTGATATTACTTTTTATTTATTAAAAACATTTCGTGATCTTTTAGGACGCTTTTAACGTGGGTTTATTCATTAGTTAGTAATACGCTAGTTAATCGTTGGAATTGGGGTAGTCGTGTTCATTTGGGATTAGTATTTTCGGTTATAAGCTCATAAATAAAGCATTTGTTATTAATAGCGCTTGCAGACTCATATCAGAAATGATATTTATTTCTCTAACACAGTATTTGGTTTAAGCATTAATCTTTATCACGTTTATTGGCGATTTATTTGGACTTAATTTGTATTTTTTATATCTTTTACGCCTACTTAGAGAAGAGACATGTACAGCATGTCCCAGGATTGATGTTACGTTACAAGAGGTGTGCGGAAGTAAAAATCTTCAAATCTCAATTTGACTTTCTGCAACTAAGTCCAGCTTCGTTTGAAATTTTTTTTCAGGTAAAGTTCCGTTAACAATACAACTTTATTTAACATTATTTTGGTGATTAAGGAACCTATCACTTAGCCAAATTTTAATGCGTTTCCTTGAAAGCGAAAACCATCCTTGTTTTTGACCAAACATTGTAAAAAATAAAAACAATTTAATTTAATAGAATAAAAGAACCAGCTCAATAAGCGCAAATAACTAGATTTTTATTTTTTGGAACTTACATTTCCTGCTCAGAATTCTCAAATTCATACCAGCGAGTCGTAAATTTTTCATCGTCACTATTAATTTCGTTCCAAAGGAAGATTTTTAACTGCTAACTAGAAATCACCTCTTGTTAAATTCAATTTTTCTTTTAAACCATTTTCGTAGGTTGATTATTTTAGATTTTAACTTGGAAAGTAATGAGAAAAGTTTGAAATGACGATGTTTTTCAGATTTGTCCCTCTCCTAAGTTACGTTAAACTCGTTACTATTATAATGTTACAAGGCCGTAACAGATTTTTAATACAAAGAGAATTTCTCGTTGGATTATGTAAAGTAATCCAATTTTTAAATTAAATTAAGTTCAGGTACAAAAAAATGCTTTTATCCACTCTCCAACGAGGGGCTATTACAAAAAAAATGCTTTTACAGCGAAAAATTTTTTTAAAGGAAATATAACTTTACATGTAATCATAAAAACTATCCAAGGTAGGCGTTTCAATATAAAGTTTTAAAATATTTTGAAATTAATTTGAAACTAACATTGCCTTCTAGCAGCGATGCCAAGTATAAAATCGCGATTCCTACCATAGATAATAAAAAACCAGATCACTCTAAAATAACGGTATACAACCTCTATCGATTAGAAATGGATATCGGCGATAGCCAAGCTCTCTCATCAAAGCGCTACATTCTCCGCGGCTCTCCCTTACTGATTGCAAATGTCCGCCTCGATTGTAACTCTCTAAGCTGCTCTTGTAGCTCTTAGAATATGGTGAACTCTATCATCTTCTGTTATTATCTGTTGCCACGGCGCTCCGTTTTACGGCAGCGAAAAGGTCAGATGAGCGATTGAGGAAAGTCGTGAATATTGTTCTGCGAAACCGTTCCTCTTTGTATAATGGTGGCGAAGACTTTAACCTTATTTATTGGGCTCATATTTTATTTGTAACTGGTTCGGGAAATGATAAACGCGATTACGAAGTGAAAATCAGTGGAAATAGCTTTGATTTATTTCTTAATTAAAGATTAATTAATTTTAAATTATTAGCTCCTACTATCTTTGTGCTATTATACATTTTAACCGAACTCATATTTTTAATCATGTTTTCCCTTCACTTTAGCTGTAGTTTTCTTCCCGTTTCGTTTTATGTTGTTCATGTTTATTTTTTTTTTGGGTCTTTTTCTTCAACTCCACGTCCCACCTGTTATCTTTAATTTTTAAACTTAGAGTTTTCCAAAAAATTCCTCTAATAATCCAAACCTCAGCATGGGAGACTAGTACCAAAATAAACGTTCGTCATTCGCTTCGATTTTATTTCTCGCATTGTTTAGCATCTCTTTGTCAAGCCGTTCCCGTGTTAATCGTCCTTTCAATGGATCAAACAAAAGCTGCGGGAATTTATGTCTTTCCCGAACGTTTACACTAAACGGTTAAACATCTTTTCGAACCGCAACGTCTTGTAAGAGCATTTCCGATACACTTAATTAGATCTACTGGGTTTATTTATAATTTCCACGGTTTTATAGACCAATCCCATTCCGCATAAGTAAGGCTATTCATCTGAAACGTAGCAATTAATATAGTCTACTGACCACAAATGCTACATCTGGAGGATTTCATCTTCTGGAATGAACGCGTTCTATGTATACAGCGGTTTCGTAAATGCTAGTCACTGTTATAAAATGAGCAATTATAAATAGCATCTTCCTAGAAGGAAGGCCTGTAACGTTTCGTAAATTTGCAAGCACTGAAAAGATCTGCAGCAAATTGCGAAGAAGCGCTTTCGGATTGTCCATACTCAAAGCTGGCATGAATTCCCATATTTATCCAGATACTTTGTATATTATTGGTTATTATTTAATAACATCTTCCATATAGCTACTTGATTGAAGGAAATTGAATTAATTAATCGGGGACAGTTGTTTCGGGGATGCGTCGATCCTTATCTTCAACCGAAGAATTCGGTGTGCCGATACTATCGTGTTGTTTGCCATACCACCCCACAGTCCTCGCTATCATTATTGAACAGTATCGACATATACAGGCTGTTCTACGCAACGAAGGGGATGCGTGGAAAACTTTGTTGCCAATAGATTGTTGAGTGGGATTAATCATATTAAAATGAGATTCTTAAGGATAACGAAGATAACATTGAAAGCCACTAGAAAGGGGGCGGTTGAGGAAATAGAAGAAACAAAGGTTGTCTATAACATGAATCACAAAAGATTCGGAAAAGAAAAAAGAAGAGAAAGTAGTTTAAAAAAACGGAGGGAATTAAAATTTTATCGATTATAGCTTAACTATTGTTGCTTTTTGTTCGCATTTGCATTCTTGTCCTTATAATGTGGGAAATGTTGGCGATTTTTTTTTTCTAGTAAAACCGCTGCGCGGTGTTAATTCGTCATTAAACTGTGTCGACGTCTTTTTGAAATTACTCTGTATGCATTTCAGCGGCAACAAAAACTAGTTTACCGGCTACGAAGTAAGTAAATAACATCGCTCGGTGATAATTTGCGGTGGGAGAAATTATATTAACAACGCGACCCGTACAATTATTCGTTACATCGCATCGGTCGGTACTACCCGCTACGGCCGTAAACCAACCAACCTTTTGCCGTCTTCGCACACACCGGGCCGCGGCTCGCACGATTTAGACCTTTAAACCGAAGCATACATCTCAACGCGGCGTACATGCAAGCGAGCGAATGTGTGTTGTTGTTGTAGATGAGAGTGTGTGTGGGAGAAGTTTTGATTGCTATTAGTCCAGCCGGATTCTTATTGTTGTCCGGTTAGTGTTCGGGTACGTCTGTTTTTCGCGTCGCTCTCCGAAACATGGAATGCGGCGACGATTCGTAAGATTTACATTTGAAAAAAAAAAAAAAAACGTTTCCATATCTCCTCTTATCGTAATTCCGATAAAAGATAAAAACGGTATCAACGTCGTAGCGTTAGTCTTTTTAGCATTATTATTATTTTTCTAGATTATATTCGTTTGGTGTTTAGCAGTGCGCGTGTTTTTAGATGTGCGCGTAGATTCTTGCAAATCCGTTCCGCTATGACGAGTACTTTGCCGAGAGTGCGGGTCAAAACCGGCGGGACCGTCGTTAACGTTAGAACGAATACCATCCCCAAATCCAAATCCGCCACCCTAATTATAAGCAATAAGAGCAAGGTGGTACCTGAGCGTAAGCCGTCAAAAATTGTGAAACCCACACAGAAAGGTACAGTCGATATTTGTAATCAATTACTCACATCACCTTGAATATTTTCTACTATTTACCAAACAAAAGCACGCCTATTGTATTAACAACACGAAAGGAAACATTTATTTGTTTTCGCTTAAGTATAAAAGTTATCTAAATTTATTTATATTTTCCGCGTAATCTAACGTAGCGCGTGAAGTACGCTTTACTTTGAATTGGTCTTAATAGCTTCATTTATTGAGGACGATTAATCTAAAGCGCCCATCCTCGCCTTTCTTTCCGCTTAAAATTTCCGTGGACTGCTTCCGAATTTGATTGCATTTATTTGATGCTATTCCACTTTGGAGATAAAGAGGATGGTAAATATTGATATTTTTCGCCGTATACGAAATTGAAGAGAGATAATATTTGACAAGTATACAAATAAATCCGATTTAGTGATATAATAAAATAGATTAAAGCAGTCTGCTTCTACGGAAAAATATTTTTTTTCATTATTTATGTAAATCAAATAAATAAATAAATTGAATTAAATAAAAAATAAACTGAAACAAGGTTAATAGCCTAATTCAATCGTTTGTGGCAGAAAGCAAGTAAAAAGAATATTTTTAGAAAAACATTTTTATCCCAAGGAAGCTTGTAGGAATCAATTCATAGATTTTAATATAATTATTAATAATGGAAGTGCTTGAGGAAGAACCCCCGATGTTCAGAGTTATTATTGTGAAGACATAAATGACCAGAAAATTTTGAAATAACAATATTGCTTATTTTTGCGAAATTGTTATTATTTCATATTTTATTTTGAGTAGGTATTCTAAACAAAACACATAAGTTATAAAGCGGTAGAAAAAAAAATAAATTAAATTTTCAAATGTGCCACCCCCCGCCCTGATGCATCCATTAGCTTGTTTGTGGATTGCACTGAAGTGCGCGGTGATTCTCGCTTACAATTGACAATCCAATAGTTGAGTGTAGGCTTTCACGACCGTAATCCATAGTAGAAATGTCTTTCGGGTGATGTCGTGTAGTTAATATTTTACTTGACGTTTCGCTGACCATGCTGTCAGCTTCTTCAGAAGATTTTTTAAAGACATTCTTTAGAAAATCTTCTGAAGAAGCTGACAGCATGGTCAGCGGAACGTCAAGTAAAATATTAACTACGCGACATCACCCGAAAGACATTTCTACAATTGACAATCCAATTAATTTTTTTTTTGATCGTTCATCTCCCTACAACGCCTCTGAATGTTGGGGATTCCACTCCAATCATCCTGTATAACAATTGTTTCACCACACAGTGGCTTCTTCAGATATAATGGCAGAAATGTAAGCCTACCTTTTCCTCTTCTTAATTACCTAGTTACAACCAATCTTGAACTACAGATAAAATCCAGAGACGATAAGTAAATAGATTTAACAAAGGTGAACTAAGCACTATTTGATTTTTTTTTTTAATTTGTTGATTTCTAAGGAATTCGACAAATCTAATTTAATTCCTTTGTTTTCCACATGAAAGAATTTTAAAATTTGGGTTAAAATTATGGTTCTCCTCTATTAAATGGTTTGGTGGACAAAGAAATGAGATGTTCTGGAATTCGTTTTTCGATCACCCAGATTGCCCTATTTTTTAGCATTCTTATTTGCCACCCGCGAGCTCACATTTTCGAAATTTTTTTTTTTTTCAATTTTCCAATTCATTTTGACCTCCTCCGTTATATTACAAAGTATTCTGGAAAGCTTCAATTCAAACTATATTTCCTCTAGCCGCAGTATTTTTTATTTCCACATTCATTGATCCGATTCCATTATTACAAACGTATCCTACTTATCTAATTCGAGGCCTTATCTCTGCGTTATTGCAACAATAAACAAACCCGTTAATTTATTCAATCTATCGCTGTTGATTTAGTGACGCCATGGAATCGTTATTCTACGGCAACTGTTATTAGTTACTCATGAATCATCGATGAGAACCATCTTTAGGCGATATATTCAAATCGAATTATGTAAGTGCTACTGGCCCTACAATACAACACGTTAATTGAGTAACGTACCGTGACCCGAAAAGTATTTATCGCTTTCAATAAATAGATGGTTCATCTGCCGGAGGTCGTCTCTATATTAATAAAAAATAACTGTTCGATCGTTATGTTCGTTTATTTCTTGGAGGAAATCTGCCCACACCTCTAATTTTTAAATATTGACTGACTTTCGGAAATGATTAAATTGAGTACGAGTATAAAGTTTTGGGTTTCCTGTTACTATTTTTAGAGATGATTTGTTAGCTTTTTTTGCGACGTGAAGTCGTTTATAAAAGCTGTAGAGGTTCGTATAATGGAAGATAATTATTTCAAGTTAGCTAAAACAACGGAAATTGATTGGTGGAATTATTAGTCTAATTAGTTGGAATGTTACGATTTATGTATAATTGTTTAAAACGGTGTAAACGGTGTCATTTGGACGGTGTAAAAGTTGGAAAATAAAATGGCTAATAGGTGTTTCGGGCTTTGTTGCCTCTGTTTAAAATGGATTTTAATAAATAAACCCTGGAGGTTGCCTTATGTGTTGTTTATTATTCTACGCTACAGTCCTTGCTATCATTATTAAATTATCAATTTGTTTGCGTACAAAAAAGTTAGAAGGTAACAAATATTTGTACTCAAAACATTCAACAATAAAAGCAGAAAAATTACTCCGCACCGCATTCATAACAATTTTTAGCAAAAATTCGCAATTTACCATCAATTCTCCTCTTCCATCATCAGCCATTTCTTCGGCCAAACTCCAAACTCACAAACTTTTATGACGACTTCATACAACTAGCAGATTATATAAGCCCACTTTTGACATAATTCCGGTTTCATATGCTGCTAATTGAGGTGCCAGCGGAAATTTTCCTCCGCTCAAAAAATTAATTAGCAGCAGATCTGCTAAAGTAAACCTTAAGAAGTCGTAAGGAATAAATGGAAATGTTTGGTATCCAATATAAGAAAAAATAATTTAAAGACAACCTACGGTGTAGCGTTTTTTAAAGACTTCGCTTTGTAGCCAAATCGTTAATTAAGCCAAAATTGGGGGTTTACATTACAAACTAATTGGGTCGTCCCCGTAACAAAATTTAGCCCCATCCTGCGCAGATATTTTCCTAATCGAACATGGTCTCTAAGCATTGTTATTAAAATTTCGAATGAATTCTTATCGAGCTGTTAAGAAAAAATACGATCTGAAGGTTCTGTCTTAGAAGCAGCAATAATATTAAACAGTGCAAGAACATGGTTGTTACCCGAAATGCTTGATCTCTGAAGACTGCAGATTATGCAGCAGATTGCGCCAATGTAGTATGTACATTCTTACCTTTTTTCATCGGTTTTAATCCATTTGATTTTTTGATTGTCTTTGCGCAATCTACAATTTTGTTTTGACAACTTACTTATGTTTTAAAAGAATCGAAAATAGAAGGAGTTGCAAGCAACAAAAAATATTCGTTTTAATTTTAATTTAATTTAATGTTGTACGCAGAATTTACTTCGAAGATTTATCACGATAAGCAATATCTTATTTAATGGGCTTGGAAATTCTACTAAGACGACTATTGCGGATTTAAAAAAATCGCTGTTTTCAAAGGGAACATATGGCAAAAACTCATATAAGAATAAAAGCTAAAAGCATTGTGTATCTGTGCAGTGGCTTATTATTTACATCTCAAAATTTATAACGAAATCTTTCAAAGCCTACGTAATCTTTATTTTAAGGTCGTGCCAATTTATTACAAAATACACCTTAGTAATATTTACACACTTATCTAAAACAAGCGTTCCTACAGTCGTCCATCATATTCCTCCGCTTGTAAACATAAAGTTACGTGTGTAAGCAACCTTGAATGGTTCTATTTGGTCAAATAGCCTTACCGATTATTCCGTCCGGCCGTACACTAATAAATTAATTGTACTTTAATAACCTTAATTTCAATTGTGAATGCGTAATAGTTGGTGAATTCCGACCATTTAAAAGTGAAAGAACTGTAAAAGCGGTCTCTCAGGTACCGCACGCAGTGTTCAAGCGAGTCATAGGTGAATATCGGTCGTCGTTGTGAGTCGTGTGAGTCATACACGAAACATTATTGTTGGATGACGTGCAAAAATATTTTATAAACCAATCACACGTAAATATGCTGTTGTATAAAATACCAAAAGCGTTTCAAAGAAGAATGTAGGCAGAATGTTATCGCTAATGGTCATATCGGCATATCAGCAGAACATTTCAGAATTACAATAATAACTATAGCCTCATTCGCTAATTATTTATTTACTTGAACTACATAAAATTGGGTTTACCTTACTTATGAAGCAAGCATAATGTTTCATTAAATATTCATTGCACGTTGATTTGTAGCGGCAATAAAAGAGAAGAGCTTGCTTTCTACTGCCGTTAAATGTAAATTTTATTACAAATGCAAGGACTTTTGCCGTTCATTACATAATAAGAGCATTATGTTTTGATCCGTGTGTAAAGCGTTACAGAAGCGGCGATGACGGTGACAATTATTTTTGGAAGTCGGAATATAACAACTCCTTTTTTCATACAAAATAAAATAACCTGCGTGTATTTGGTTTGGCGTATTGATTGTATTAATTTTTTTTTGCTTATTCTCAGTGTTTCCCCCGTCATTCTGAGTTAACACGGATTTTTGGATTTGGATGTGATTTCCAAATGCAAGCTTTGGCTGCAAGTAGCTACGTTGGCTCAAAATTTTATTTTACTTTCAATGTTGCATCGATTTTAACGGAAATAAAAAGCTCTCGCTTAGTGCCAAAAATCACAGCTGGACGGGCATGAAGATAAAAAGCTGCTATATTTGATTTGCCAAATCTTCGACTTTGCATAAAGTCTTCAAACAGAATTGAATTATCAACTTCTATGTGGAGAAATCAAAAAGTCAGCGCCTAGTTCGCTACTTATCGATCACCCCGTATGTGCGCTAATATTTTTCGAAGATACCTTGTGGTCCGCGAAGTTTTGAATAAATTACCCGTTCGCGTTTTTGCGCAACCAAAATAAATTAAATCTTCAACTGCGAGACTCGAAAAATATCAAATCAGAACGTACGGGAAACATATCAAGATAAACTTAATTTTTATTTTTTTATTTATTTTATTTATTTCTAAAATCGACTTAATAAACAAAGTAAAAGAGAATCGAATATTGAAGCGTAGCGTAATGAAACGGAGGAAGAAATCCATTTCCCGGATTGTGAAGGGGGAAAAGGCATTTCGAAACTAATTCGCAATCCTTTCATTGTAAAAATTCCCGAAGTGCCCGATGAAATTAAGAAGAAATAATCGAGTTACAGCGCGACAGCAATTGCAAAAATTCGTCCGAGGCGGGCATTAATCTAGAACATTTCCGGGGAAAAATACATTTTCTTTTCCCGAAGTTCAAGAAATTTCAGTGGAAAAAAGAACCGGAAGTAGATGTCGACATTCCGAGAATTGGCAAAGAACGGTCGAAATTCCGTGCCAATTCTCGGAATTCCATTATCTACTTCCGGCTTTTCTCGCATCTCGCTAATTTTTCGGAATATCGGGCTGAAGCAAACCTAACTAACAATTCATTTAACATTTAATTTTAAAATTTTTACAAACTTAGCAAAAAAAAATATTCCGATAGTGACAAAGTCACCCGGTACTTGGGTCTTGTACCTTGTCACCAATTTAGAAAATAACGTTTTAAGTCTAATTATGGCAAAGCAAGCCCAAAGCAAAATATCTTATCGAGGTATTTCTTCAGTGCCTCAGCGGAAATTCCTAGTTAGGTACCGCTCCCAAAGTCCAATGGTCTACTAACATTTTTTTTGAGGCACTGCTATGCCAAGGCAAAAACTCTCCTTCAAATTGATATTTAACCGAAGGGAGGGATCTCCATGATCTTTTATATATATATATTATTATATATCTAAATTGGTCTTTTTTCCTCTTTTTCAGCTGGCGATTCAGATACAGCGGTGGAATTGAGGGAGGAGAAATACGAGATCCACATCGAGAGGTCACGCAGCGGTTTAGGTTTATCCATCGCAGGAGGTAGAGGGTCAACGCCGTTCAAAGGCGACGACGAGGGTATCTTCATATCACGAGTTACCGAGGGCGGTCCCGCAGATCTAGCCGGTTTACGAGTCGGTGACAAAGTGCTATCGGTAAACAGGGTCGACGTGACCGGCGTCAGTCATTACGACGCGGTCGAGGTGCTGAAGGCGTCCGGATCGGTTCTTATTTTGGAGGTGTCCCGCGAAGTCACCCGAATTGTAAACCGGGACGCGGACGTTAAAGATGGCGAGCCGTTGAAAAGGACGACGACGCCCGTTCCTCCGCCGCCGCTAAACACCGAAGAGAATTCTGTCCCTACGCAAAAGGTGCTAATCCACACGACTTTAATTAGAGACTCTAGGGGGTTAGGTTTTAGTATAGCGGGCGGTAGGGGTTCGCCTCCTTTCAAGACCGATTCGGACGCCATCTACATCTCGCGAATAACCGAAGGCGGCGTAGCGCATAAAGATGGAAAGTTAAGCGTAGGCGATAAAGTAACCTCTATAAATGGAATAGATCTGAATGGGGCGACACATGATATGGCCGTCAGCCTGCTCACCGGTCTGGAGCGATTCGTACGGTTAGTCGTGGAGAGGGAGGTCCCCATTTCGCTGGAAAACAATAACTCACCGTCGCCCGGTCCTCAGCAGTCGCCGCGCGTTTTCGGTCTACCGAAACCCTATTCGGGATTGTACTCGCCGAATAGTTACATGAGCAACCGCCCCGGTTACAACTCGTACAGACGATCGCTGGAAGCCGATAAAAAGGTAAATATTTTATTAGGTTTTTAATAAATCTTCGCTTTGATACGTTTATTGGCCACCTGTTGCGGTCTCATAACAACCGTCACGCTTCGTTCGCTTCGAGTAGAGAGTTTCTAGGTTCGAATACATAGGACAAGATGTAAATTAATATGAAGTAAACGTATTTTCTTATTCTATTTCATACG
>LR736887.1:2477129-2519764 GCA_902654985.2 Oryctes borbonicus
TTCTGAAGCGAGCCAATAGATTCCTGATTTAATCCTATTACGCAATGTTAACTGGTTTATACAGTACTTTCAATTTTTTCTGCCGTAGGTTTTTTTTTTTGCAACTTTTATGTTATGTTCGCGCGTAACACTTTTATTAGCGACAGGTCGGGTTAGTTTAGTTTTCACTTCAATTGAAATTCGAGACACGTTTACGTTGAAAAAAAAAAATAAACGTATGTGTTCCTCTATCGTATATGTTCTATTCTATTTAAATTAATATGAATTTATTTTTATTTTATTAAGAATAAATAATTTTTTTCTTGGTGAATTTTTTGTATTTTGTTTTACTGAAAAAAAAATAAACAGTAAACATACACTAAGCCAATTAATCCGTACTTGTTAATGGATTACGAGAAATCCCGGGGGGGCCTCTTTCTTCCGGAAATTCCTGGATTTCAATTTTACGGGAAAGGGGAATCCCTAGTTTCTTCATCAAAGTGAGAATTATTATTTTTTTCAAAATATTCCATGATATTGTAAAAATTGGAAAGCTTCATGATTCTCATCCTGAAGAAAAGTGGAAAATCTTTCGACAGGTTTCTATTTGCGTTAATAGAAACTAACTTTTTTGCCTTTCTAATTGATTGATTTAGTAGCATTTACTTGTTTGTTGGAGATTTGATCTCCCATTTGGTCTTTGAAGAAGCCTCAAGAAATATGCGTCAGCGTAGAATTCCGTAAAAGGAGTTATCGGCTGATGTCTCTATTATTATTTGTTTCATCTTCATTCCCGTTGTCCTAACGTGTTCACCCAGTACTTCTGTTCTACGTCGTAACAAATGCACGTGCTGTTTTCTTTGGAGCTTCACGTTTCGTGTGATGCCAAAGAAGATTTCTTACATAGCTCAAGTTGGTTGGAAATGATTTCAAGCGGTCTTTTATTTAAATTTTACATCTGATCGATATTATTAGCTTCCTCATAGATCTCTTTCTTAAATGGCATACTTAAGAATCTTCTTCGAAACACGGAAAGAAGAATCAACTTCATGCATTTCATGAATTTTATTTTTATTTTATTTGAATTTTTTTTATTAAAAGGTAACTTTATAAATTCAATTGTAAATTGAACCTAGAGGAGAATATTGGAAATTTTCAGTTTTGGGACATCGACAGAGTTTGGAGCAAATTTGAAAAACTGGAGGAGTTTGGTGGTCAGGTGCTTCTAAGCTACTTGAAACCTCAATTCACTCAATTTCTTTGCAATAGTTACCTATTTTAGGACTCTTTTCTCGGCAATTACTACTTTTTAATTGAACGACGGTATATGACTCGAGAAGAATTTCTTGTTTTGTAAGCTACTCCGGCCATCTATTAGCAAATAAAAATATTTTGATTTTTCTAGGCAAGCGACTGGTACGAGATTGTTTGATCGTTCTCTCTACACCCTTCACGTTTCTTCGTCTGAATTCAACAAACGCGGCTTCCCTCTTACCGACAACCTGGTCGTGCTCGATTAATTAAAACGTGGGGAACGATGCGCACGTATTCTCAGCTGGGGTGAAGTCGATCAAACAATCGTCTGCTTTCTGTTTACAACAGCAGCTAGCGAATCGAATAACCGTGAAGTCTTTTTAACGAATTATTAAAGATTCAAAAGCAACATTTTTGAATTCGTAAATTCCGTGAAATTAAACATTTGTACAGATAATTCTAATTTCACTTTAGGTGATACAGAATATACAGGATGTTTCACCGGGAATTGCATCGATCGATAAATGAGAGTATGCAATGGAAAATTCTGAAAACTTGCCACTACACTAACACCAACATGTGCTATTGAACTAAAATATTTAAATTTTTTTTTTTAATTTTTCGAAAATATTATATAGCGTGTCCGACAATTATGCTTAAACTTTCAAATGGAAAAAAGGGTCAATACTTCATTTTTTTTAACCGCCTAATTAAATGACGAAATTTTAATGTTTAATGTTTAAGGCGCGTTCGAAGAATAAATGCCTCTTTTTCTGTTAATATGCGTTTTAATGCAAAATTTTATCGCAAATGTTGCTTTAATTTTTGAACTTCGATATCGGTTTATTCGCCCAAAATCGTTCTAATGTGAGGATGGATAATCGTCAGTATTAAAGTACATTAGAACTCGGGATAAAAACACTAAGAAAAATTTTCAAAATAAATCATATTTTGCAGCAACTGCGCAATATTAAAAAAATTTTACAAACAAATACAACAAACTATTGCGATTGAGGCAATTCAATTCGTTAAGAAAACGCGTTCATCGTACACAGACAAATAAACGTTTTTATAGCAAATCATGTTACTAAGCCATAATCTAACTAATGCAATACCACCATGCATCTAAGTATCACGTGGCGCAATATTACGCATTACGCCACACATTGTGTACACAACTAACATACATTAATACCTGCCCGCGTCGTCGTCGTAACATTCTACATCGTACGCTTTATTCCTTTTAATGCATTTCGTTCGCTGGCCGTTCTCGAAATTTTGGCTGGTAATAATGTGCTGGTAAGGTAATCCGATATGAGATAAGTAGAGATAACATCCTCGTGAGGAATTTATGGCAGATTAGACTAATATAAATTTACAAAAGCGTATTACATTAAATCATTTTAATATTACGTTGTGGGGAAATAATCGCCGGCCACTAGATCATATTCGTTTAGTCGGAGGGAATGCCTTAATAATTTTGAATTTATTAGTCTAATGAAATCGCGAAGGATTTGGCTATTGAATTCGTATGAATTTTTAATTTCTATTCACGTGTTATCTACGTGCCAGCACTGTAATGATAAATAAAATATAAATATAAAAAAATATAAAAATTTCATTAGTTTGTGAATGTAACAATCTACAATATAGAATATTCGACCACGAAAATAGTCGTTCTAGCTATGGTGCAAGTTCCACAAGATGGTTCTTCCAATATGGCCCAAATATTTGGATTAAGTTAAATCTTAAAATTATTGTAAAAGCTTGGATGTCTCAAACGAATCAAATATGCTAAGAATATGTTCCCTTTAGAAACATCAAGCATTTTTCCTTCTTCAATTGGAGTGTTCTATAATCAAGCCTTCGCCATAGTTTAACATCCATTAAAACTTTTATGGTGAGAGCAACTGCGTTGAAGACAACATTACACTATCCGACAAAAGCAAAGACGCGGTATCGTTTTTATTTACGAAACAAAGTTTATAGACATTATATAAAATGTAAATGGGGGTTAATTAATACTTGTTATGTAAATAGTCCATTTATAGATATTTCTGGGTATTTATTGCTTTATGAGGGTAATTGAGATTTTCCCAGATCAAAATAGGAATTTTAAAGGCGACCAAAATTTAGACCCTGCGCATTTATTACATTAATATAGCAAAAATGTTTTAATTTGATACTTCTCTTCATATGCAGCGGTTGTGCTGGTAAAGTGTACACCTTTCACCGCGAGAAATTATATTTTATAAAGTGTTTGCAATACGGGTAGAAAAAAAAACAATTATCCTTGATAGAAAGGGGTAAAGTTCTAGCCTGGCACCAGGATGGTGTTAGTAAGAAGGAAATTGCTCGTCGGTTACGAAGAAGCGATCGTTCCGTTAGAAATTTCCTAAAAGATCCTGAAAATTACGGCAAATCAAAGGCCAAGGCGACCGAAAGCTGTAAGTGAGCGGGATAAACGCATGATATTGCAGTGCGCATCCAATTTTTCTGCGTCGGCGAGAGTTATTGCAGAACGGGCGGGGGTACAAACGCACGTGCGTAATGGTCAAAGGATTTTAAAGGCGTCATCACCAATATCATGGAAGAAAATGTTGAAAAAACCGCCACTTTCGGCGAAACACAAAGGAGCGAGGTTGAGATTTGTTAAAGAACACATATCCTGGAAGAAACAATGGAAAAAAGTTATATTTTCCGATGAGAAACGTTTTAATTTGGACGGACCGGATGGGTACTCGCATTATTATCATGATCGGAGAAAGGAACCAAAAGTGAAAATGACCGGATAATTAGGGGGTGGATCTGTGATGATATGGGCAGCGATTGGATTCCGCGATAAAAGTGGGATAGTGTTTTGCACAAATAAAACGACATCTGTGACGTATAAAGACTTATTGCGTGACAATCTTCTACGTTTTGGGAACCAATGGGCCGGGCCCAATTTTGTTTTTCAGCAAGATAACGCGCCAATTCATAAAGCAAAAACCATTACTGAATGGTTTAAAGAGAAAAAGATGAAAACTGTACAGCGGCCGGCACGGTCATCAGACTTAAACATTATTGAAAACATGCGGGGTGAATTGGCACGTCGCGTTTATGGCGGAGGCCGTCAACATTTCACGGTACAGGAACTGAAAACTTCAATAGCGACTGAATGGCAGAATATCCCTTAAAATTATGTGTTAAATTTATATAAACCTATTAATAACCGACTATTGGAAGTAATTAAGAACAATGGAGGATCTACGCATTACTGATGCCTCATTTGTTGATTTTTGTTTTACATTTGCAACAGACCGTCTAAATTTTTGTCGCAGAGATTGTTTAAACATTGGAGTAATAATTTATTATTTAGTTCATATATTACTGGAGGAGATATTTTTAAGTTTATTTTACTTTTATGAATAAAAACTTAATTCGATATCTGGCTAGTTTCGCAAAGAAATGTTGTAACCCTTAAAACCCGTAAAACATTTTACCGCGTCTAAGTTTTTGTCGGGGAGTGTATATCTATATCCAAAATGCATTCTCTATATTACATCTTCATAAACAGAAGTTACGACTTATATTATTGACATTATTTAGCTGTAATAGCCGTTTATCGTTTATTTTCAACATTCTAAAGACAAATAAGTACATGATTTTGTATGCCATTGAAAGAACTCCTTCTACACGCACTGTATGTAACCGTCTTGTCTCTTGTCCTATTCAATTATTAATGGATTTGCTAAGTACAGACAGCCTTCTCCAAACGGCGATAAATCACACGCATTGATCGTAAATTTCGTTCTGCATTTATAGTCCTTGTGTATCGCCATCGATGTGAGTAAACTTCTATGTAACTCATGTAATAAACATGCCCGCAAGTCCTCGCTGTTCACGGGTCGGCCGATCAAGTCCGCAACGTGGAATAAAAGCTAAGCACATAACCGTTAATTAAATTTGAATTTTTTTCGGTGAAATATTATACGTGGAAATGGGGAGCTCGCGTAATTCTAAATAAATTGCCTCCCCCGTAGCTGGGGATTCCGATTGAATTAAAATTTTGATTGCCCGTACAAAATAAACTGAAAGGGACCGAGTAGTTCGCTATTTATAAGATAAACAGTTTCAGCCTTTGGCCGTATTTGAAATTAAAGCTCTCTTTTTATGCGGCATAAAATCGATACCGATAAAACTTTTAACGTTTTAACAATGTTGGTGGGGTCCTGATCTGAGTTTTTATGTTTGGAATATTCAAGTACTTTTTAATGGTAACTTTAAAAAAAGAAATTTTCGCAAGTTTTGTGATCAAAAAGCAGCAGAAACAAGTCGGTAATGTTTGTGGTTCAATGTTAGTGTTTAAAATAAAAGAACTTTAATACCAAGAAACGGAGCTATTTGAGAGCAATTTATTTTACGGCTGATTGTGCATGATTACATTGATAAAAGGAAATTTAATATCAATCTTGCACAATAAAAAAATACCAGAAAATAAAAAAAAATTAAATAAACCACACATTAAAACTAAACAAAGTACAAACAACATTTCCAGCGTGGTCAAGAAAACACCGTGCCATTAATAGGATACTCTGTTATTCACTAAGTAACCTCATTATTCTCTTCTTTTCAGATTGAGCCAATACCTCCTGTTAACGAAGAGAAGACGAACGGTATAGATCAAATACCTAAAAACGTGACCCCACCGCCGGCAACCACAAACGGAACGAACCCAATCATCACCGAACATCCCCAGCCAGCTCCGAGACGTATCAACTCTCAAACGAGCACAGACCAAGGCCCTAAGGTAGCCGCCACTACCCCCAAACAACCGGTAGTCAACAACACCGCCAGCGAAAGCCAGCAGCAGCAACAGCAGCAGCCGCCGCCGCAGCAAAATCACAAAAAAGCCACGCCAACGTCCTCACTGGACGGAGACGATGCTCAGGTACTACCGAGGCCCATCACCAACGAAGAATTTCAAGCCATGATCCCCGCCCACTTCCTCACATCCTCTAACACTGCATCTTCCAAATCCCCCGAACCGACGCAAACCGTGTCCGTTACGATTAAGAGACCGGAACCGCCGATTGAGCTTCCTCCAGCGCCCAACGGACCGGGAAGAGTCACCGAGACCATTACGAAGAGCACTTTCACGGAGACGGTGGTCACCCGTATAACCGACAATAAGCTAGTCGTGCCGGTCATCATCGAGGTATGACCATTGCCTCCATTGGCACACAACCAAGTAGCCTACCAAACCGCGACCAATGCATGCATGTTTATTTTTTATTTTTTTTTGATTTTAGTAGACAGCTTTACATCAGAGTACTGCATGCGCACCTTTTCAGGATATTAAAGTAACCTATTATTTGCAGCATTTTTTTTTTTTCGTTTCGTAGAGTATTCTTAGTAATAGCAGGTATTGATTTTCAGCACGCTTAGCACGCAAGCAATACTAGTTCTATGATTTTTTTTTCTTGTTTCGCTTAGGCTTGCATGATTTCAACGTGAAATGAAATGAATTATTAGAAAATTAATGATTTGATGAATCCGTACTTTGTTTAAAAAATAGGGGGAACCCAGGATAGAATGTAACCTCTAAAGCTTGAAAACCTCTGTACCAATTTTAGATTAAATTTTTTTAACCAAACCTGGCAAACACGTATAACTATTCAAAAGTAATAATTAATTATAATTTCAATGAAAAAGAACAAAAGATTTGTTTAACACAATTTAATATTATTTGTATTAATGTAATGCGCACCTATTTTAGTTTCACACTCTCTCACGTTTCGTGGCATTGATTTCTGTAGTTGGTCAATGTCCTCTTGGGGTGGGTACGGTGTCCAAAGCAACCTGCAATTTACGCCGGAAAGATTCCAGTGTTTGCGGAAGATTTTCTAAGACTCTCGATATTCTTCTCATATTTCATTAACACTTAATAAGTATTTTCATTGCATTCCGTGGGACCATTTCACCCCGGGTTCTCTTATTTTTTCCATATTCCTTAACGGAAGAGTCAGCTTAATGTTTAATGTTTGAACGTAATTTCAGCAAAAAGCAAATGGGTTTTCATAGTAAATAAATTCTATTTGTTTCTGATTCTTTTTCGTTTAGGGAAAATGACGCCAAACTATTTTCGCGATCTTTTCAATTAAACAATGAGTCGATAAGTTTCATAAAATTGGCCGTAGGAACCTTTAGTCACTTATCTAATCTGTCCATTGTAGAAAATAAGTAATTAAAAATGGATAAATAACTAAAACAAATGATCTCACATCATGTGCATTTTTAATAAGCGTATTTTAATGCAAATATTGCTTACGTGCTTAGCTTAGATTACGTCTCCGATAAAAAGTTAGCTTTAAACTTCAAATGTACATATTAGCTCACAATGTATGGAAATGCTTCCATAATTTTTAGAATATCGCTTTTAAGAAACAGAACAAATAACACCATTTTAAAGCATCACTAAAGGTTACTAGTTAGTTTTTTTTTTCTTTTTTTTTTCTCTAATATGTGGTGGTGGCCCAACGAGGTGTATAAGCTTTTCAAAGCTTGTCATAAATTGTGTGTGTATAAAGTGTTCCATGGCTTTGTTACTATCACCCCCTTGTCGTGATGGGGTGAAGCGCAATCAATCATTGTTCTTCCCACCAAAAAAACTTGCTCCTACGCACAATGCGTAACTCGGGCGGAGTCTCTTTTGCCACCTTCTTACACCTTCCAATTTGTTTTATCAGAACTAAAAAACCTTCCAACAGGTTTCAACAAGTATTTCTGGTAAATGGCGGGAATTTTTTGACTATCAAAACAGCATTCCCAAACATGCAATTCCACAGGATGTTTTAGTGTGCGCTGAAGGTGTCTATTACTCTCCGTTGGCCGCGCTTTTGATAAGGAAGATTATGCCCAGAAAAAAGACTTGTCCATGGAGATAACATTGTCCCAATCGCCATCACAATTTTTCTTTTGTCCACATCAGTTATTTAACCAAGTGCTTCTTTATTGGCATTAAAGGTTTCTTCAAAGTTGATCGAAAAGGCACATTTTTTTCATTCAGGTGACTCGTGAATCGTATTTGCGGAGTTTCATTTGGGTACAGCACAGCAAAGGGCCTGGCTTGTCTTGAAAAAGACGCAGAACTATCGCTTTATTTACGTCAGTATCTGCCCTTTTGCACGATTTACTAAAAACACCACCTCCTATCGCTTTAGGAATTTTGCACTCATTGTAAAGATGACGAATTCACAGATATCAACAACACAATGTGCCGGCACACGGTTACTTTCTTGTTGAACACACTGTATTTAGATTATCAAAGTATTTCCATACATGGAGCAAATTTATTTTTAAAACTAACACAACAAAAATATTTAATTTTCTCGCTGCAACGTCAATCTAGCGGTATGATTACAATTTATTTTTTTTTCAATTATTATTTTTGCATGATTTGTTAATGTATGTATTTTATTCTCATCCTCAGTGCGGCGAAGACTCAGGTAATGGACAACACGTTTATTATATAAATACTATCCCCCACAAACATCCTTTCCACCTCATTACACAGCTTCACTTGTTCTTTTACCTATTTCGTCACCTGCTGAATAGTTTTTTTTTTGTTTCGTACTGTCGTATGTAAAATATGTTTTATTCAATTTAAATATTTCGATTAAAGAAATTTCAGGACAAAAGTTACTCTTAAGGTCCATTATCGTTGATTTGATTAAACTAACAATTTTTTTTTTGTTTTCAGTAATAATCTCATTAACAAAAATATCCATCTTCATCGAAAATTATTAATGCTGTGTGTAGTATCGTTTAAGTAAAATTTGAAACTATTCCACCGATGATGAAACTTACATATCTTGAGCTATTGCGTGATAGAAACTTACGTTTTAATATCCTTACTCGTCTAGTTTAAGTCTGAGGTAAAAAAAAAAATAGTTTCTTAATTTAAACTTATGGTACTACACTTCATCCTGCAAGTATTCTTAAAAGGAAAAATTTAATCGTTTGAAATTTTAGAATTTATGGATGTACTGGCTTAGGAGCAAAAAAAAAGAACAACATTTAATAAACTAAAGTTGTTGATTTTTTGCCAACCTTTATTATTTTTTTTAAATGAAGAAAGTTCTTGAAATTTATTGTACTTCATCATTATGTGAAACGAAACAGCTTTGACCCGTTTTACTTTGTATTAACTCGCCATTGGCCGGCTGGGTGGTCCAGTGGGCTTGCGCTTGTTTGGACAGAGTTAAGCGCTGTGTATTCGAGTCTAGGATCAACAAATTTTTTTAGTAGGTCCGGTACACTTCCGAGTCACCATTCGCAGTTGGGGTACAATTAACTGCGCTTCACCCTCTACGGCGAGGGCCATGAAACACTTTACACACACAACTTACACTACACACTAAAAGGCTCCTGAGGTTATAACAAGCTTCACAAAGCGCACACACCCCGTTGGGCCGTCACCACACTAAAAAAAAAAAAAGGAAAAACCTCCAATAGATAACAACTGCTATTGAAAATCATATCATTTTATATTTAGAAAAAAAACGACTTTATTATCATTTACTACTTTGCTTAGTAGAATCGTTCTTTCCTTTAAGTTTTGTGATTTATAGTAAAAAAAAAAACATTTTAGGATAGTAGGGACGAATCTGAATTTTGTAAAAGTAATAAAAATTAAAAAAAAAAATTAATTTGGTTATTTTCCTCAATAAGCGTTAGTGTTTCAACGAAATTGCGTCAGTTGTGAGATGAGAGAAATCAAATGTCGGACACTGTATTTAAAGCATTTTTGCGAAACATTGAACTTAGTGATTGGTTTTCATTCTTCTCTATTTTTCTTTTTTTTGCCCTCGAATTTTCGATCCCAACTGGGATATCTGTCAGAATCACCTCCGCCTGGTTTTTCTTCTCTTCTTCTTAGAATCCTCAATAACCTAGTTTATCACGTACAGTTTCTCTTTTCTTATATCAAGTATCTTTCTTGACAAGTTTTGGGGTCCAAGTTAGTAATTCATTGTTCATGCAGATATTTATTTTTCTTCTTGTTCATTGGTCCAACCTATCAAAAGGATAAGTCGAAAATATTCTAAAATGCGTTATCTATATTTATTTTACAATAAATTTTCGCATGCCTAAATATTCTAAACATCAATTAAAAAATTACTTGAATTATTGAATTATTTGATTATTTTAATCTTTTGTTGTTGGTCAAACTAAAAATGCTTAATTAGTCTACTGAACAATAAATTCCAAAGAATTTATACCGTAGACTAGAAGAATGCATGTTACATTTTCATTCCCGCAAATAGTATTAAATTGCTCTTTAATTGGAGTATCCGGTTTCTATTAAGTCGCTTCGAATTGACGATTTACAATCTGAATAGTATCTTAAACGACTTGAATTGCTTCTAAGCCAGCGCATCCTTTGCGTTACAATTATTCCACAAAAAAGTTCTGAAAATAATTTGAATTCAAAATCGAAAATTACTTTTTCGTTATTTTCATTCGGGGAATTTACAATTCCTATATGTCCGACAATCGATTTTTTTTTAATCCCTAGGATGTAACGCTAAGCAAAGCCGGAGGTTCTCTCGGATTCAGTATTATCGGCGGAACGGACCATTCGAGCATACCATTCGGATCTAAGGAGCCCGGTATCTTCATATCACACGTAGGTCGAAATAACATTTTCATAGCGGACATTACATGTTGAATCTTGTTTTCCGCGCATCCCGGCAGATGGTACCCGGCGGTACGGCGGATAGCTGCGGCAAACTCCGCGTCGGCGATCGTATAATCAAAGTCAACGGTACGGACGTCACCCAGGCAACTCACCAAGAGGCCGTAATGGAACTGTTGAGGCCCGGAGATCAGATTACGTTATCCGTGAGACACGATCCGTTGCCGGAGGGATTCCAAGTAAGTAGTAGTTCTTTATTTTTGCTTCCTATTTTGAACTCAATACGCGCCGAGATGTACTTGATTACATTGAATTAACAAGGTACAATTTTACGGAGGAAAATCAAGTTTTAGTCCCGGATTAACCTAATTTTTTTTTTATTATTTGAATCTGTTCGCGTATAAGGTTTTCCTAGTTTAAACTAGGTTACGAAGATATTACTTTTCAAATTGGCTCTGAAATACATTTAACGAGATTTTCTCCGGAAAATCAAGAGCGTGAGTAACGCAAAACGTCTTGAGCAAATTCTGGCCCATCAACTCAAAATAAATACATTTCAACAGACTAATTGAATTATGAACACAGGTTTGCAAAATTTGCTTTACGAATTATGTTCAGAACAGAATCAGAATATCAGAGTTAGTTTAAAAAACACCAGTGGCCAATGTTTTAGTAACGCCACAGTTGTTACGTAACGCCGTTTAAGCAATAGCGAGACATGCTGAAGCATGTTTAGCTGCTGCTGAAAGACAATTCGAAAAAATGGTGTAAAGTCAGAACATTTTGGTCGGGCTAATAAGTAACAAAGGAACATTCGTTTCAATTTTTGATGCTTAACGTTAACCTACAACAGTCCATATTCGCGAATTTTGTAACACCCAGTATATGTATTCTTAGGCCAAATGTATATCACTCCAAACGAACTTCTGTGTCCAATCCTGATATTTGGAAACATTTTTTCTGCTAAGCCGGCATTAAGGCAACTTTAATGAGGGACTTTGTGGAATAATCTATTTATTCTTTTATTTTCGCTATTAGATTATTTCGCTTCTAGACAAATTGCGTGAAAGGAGTAAACCTTTAATTTTCTACATAGCCTTCTTTTCGAATCCTTTCTAAAATTCACAGCACGTGCTTTGGGTAGATCTAAACTCATCAAAATCCTTCCCCTTTTCCCACAATTTCGGCAAAGCTAGACCTCTGAGGCATCGTTACAATAGATACTAAATCCTTATGGACTAAATCTAAATATAAATTGGTAACCAATCAATTCAATACATTTCACGGTTTAATTTCAAAGAATATTTCGAATATTCCCTAATTGCCAATAAATTAACTGTTCTTTGTTCTGCCTGCATTGCTTTGTAATTAAACGCAATTACCTCCGTTAAATTGCTGCAAAATTATGCGACTTATTAGAATTGAATTTTAGAAACTAGTTCCTCGCAAATGAGCGTTTGATTGGCTGTGCCATACAGTTATTTACAGTCTTCGAACATCCGAGTCCGCGATATAAAACCGTAAAATTAAATCTTAAACCGTGGAGGCAGACGCTTTGTGCTACCGTCGTGCGTAATCTGGATTTGCATAACGAAATTCCGCTTTAACAGCAAGATAAAACTGCGAATGCCCCGAATACATCTCGTTTAAAATACAAATCCGCGCAGGCTGTTCCTCACACACACACCTTCGGAGGTGAAGCACTTGTTCGAAGGCGTCTCCGCGAATATTCCTCGCATCTATTTGATCTAGCAGCGACGAGGAGCCGTCTTTGTAGCGATACGCTCCTCGCAGTTCGTTTGCTATGGTTACGTAATAATTGACTTTGGCATAATCATATTTCAATTGCACGACGTTCCATTATGTATTTCGCTTTACCTTCCACGGTCGTCATTTTATGGCAAACAATTACTGCTTTGCCTTTATATCGAGTTTCGTTATGGCTTAGCCATTGCTAGCATAAAGTAGTAGTATCCATGGAAACGCAGCTGGAGATTGCGGTTTTAAGTCTTCAGTTCGAGCCTTTTGCTGGTCCGGTGCCGATCTTATTGCTTGTGATAGGAATATTTAATGAGAGTCGAGCTTTGTAGTTTTATGATTATTGTCGTCTTTGAAGAAAATTATCGGCTGATTAAATTCAACGGAATTGTGATTAAACTCGATATGTGCTTATACGTTATCCTACTGAGAATAATTAGAGAAGCACTTGTTTACATCTCAATAACTTTTCGAATTGTGATGGTATAAATGTCTGATAAAGCTTATCTTGAAAACTCGTATTTTGTTGCAAAAACAACATTTTATCGCTTTGAGGTAGCAAAACCGATTCGAAGAAACTTTTTTTTTAATTTCAAATATACCGTTCATATATTTGGGGACGATTAAAAAATACAGTTTTTTTTAATTCGAATAAAAGCAAAAAGTTATTTGTAATTTAATTTACTTCTGTACATTGAGTACCACTATACAGAATTAAAAATATTCCAAAAAGAAATGTTGCACTAATTATAATTAGGTCTATACGGATTTTTCGTCTATATTTCGTCCACCCTTTGACTTAATAACTGCGGTACATATTCGTGGCATTCTTAGAATTGAAGATTTCAAAAATGTTGCTGGGATCTCGGTCCATGCTTGCTGGAGCTTCCTCCATAAATCTTGTGAACTAGTCACTCCTTTTTGGCGAATCCTTCTGTCCAGTTCGTCCCATATTAATTCGATAGGCGACAGGTCAGGAGACTGAGGTGGCCGAATCGTTCTTTTTAAACGATCTTCTTTTTCCAGGGATGCTAGATAGTTTCTGCATATACGAGAAGAATGCTCAGGGTCGTTATCCTCTTGAAACGTAAAGTTTCGACCTCGTAATCGTTCCCCACTTGGTACACCATTCTCTTGTAATATTTTGAGATAGCCCTCTTTACGAAGTATTCTCTGTATTCTTACTAAATCACCCACAGCTGTTCCCGCAAAACAGCCCCAAACCATTACGTTACCTCCACCGTGCTTCACTGTAGGTAAAATGCACTGTTCACTAACTCTTTCACCAACCTGTCGCCTAACAAACGTCCTCCGTTTGGAGCCAAATGTTTCGAATTTGGACTCATCTGTCCACAGCACGTTGCACCGCTGTTCGAATGTTCAGTGTCTGTGTTCTTGTGCCCACTGCAATCTTTTTCTTTTATTTTGAACTTTCAAAAGCGGTTTTCTGGCAGCTACTCGTCCCTTTGAGCCTGCCGCAATTAATCTTCGTTTCACGGTCGAATGCGAAATAGGATTTCTTCGTGAAACATTGACTTGCTGCGTTATTTCCGGAGCCGTTAGGAATCTGTTTCTTTTTGAAACAAGAACCATGAACTGATCCTCAGCAGCCGTTGTCTTCTTTTTGCATCCAGAGCGTTTCTTATCAGCCAAAGAACCTGTTTCCGCCGCCCGTTTTAATGTTGTAAATACACCATTTTTCGATATTTTTAATTTTTTCGCAATAACTGCCATTGAGTATCCTTCATTACGTAAGGTAATAATAGCAGGACGCGTTTCGATGGAAATTTCTTTTCGTTTTGCGATTTCAGCGCCACCCGTTTATTACGATAGTTAAATTTAAACTAAACTACCATCAAGATCGATTTTATTTTAAATACAAGACGATATCTGCTTTGTTTGTTGTACTAAGTGTTCTATGAATCTCGCATTATTCCTTTGTGGAAGTATTCGACAATATTTTCAAGTTTACGTTAAGATAACCCCATAAAAGGGATTAAGAGGAATTTTGCCTGAGGCTGCGGTAGAATATAAATGCGTTATAAATTTGATGGGATAAAAGAGAATATTGTTGTAAATTACGTTCATGCATATAGAAATGTTTACTCTTTCATATAAAACTCAATCAATTGTCAATATTTCAATTTTGCTTATTTTTCCGAGTTTTTCTTAGTCGTCCCCAAATATATGAACGGCAGTGTACCTAACATGTAATACAAACAGAATATAATATTGTTACTTTTACAAGCATCTTGAGATAGTTTATCTCGCGCCAATTGTAAGTAACCTTATATTTAATCCTAATCGTAATCTGTCCCATGCCCTAACTAAAAAGCGTTTTTAGGAGCTGACGATAGTAAAAGCTGAGAACGAAAAACTCGGCATGCACATCAAAGGCGGATGCCAAGGCCAGCGAGGGAATCCTCTGGATCGCCACGACGAAGGCGTCTTCATCTCGAAAGTCAATTCTGTCGGGGCCGCTCGCAGGGACGGCCGGCTTAAAGCAGGCATGCGCTTAGTGGAAGTCAACGGCAAGTCTCTTCTCGGCGCCACGCACCAAGAAGCCGTTAACGCGCTGAGAACCTGCGGAAATACCATCAAGTTGGTGGTGTGCAAGGGTTACGATAGGGCGGAAGTGGAAAAAGCGTTGGCCGAAGGTAGATTGACCAGAGGTGGGTCGATTAGTAGTCGATCGCAGAGCGTTAGCTCGTTGGACTTTCCGGACGAAGAAGCTGCGCAGGTAAATTTTTTTTTTGTAAATATCTTAATTGCACGTATCTTCGATGTGGAACGCTTGCAATTTATAAAATTAAAATAAAATAAAATTTGCGCGGTGAGGGGCACAAATTGGAACGTTGAAACGAACCGTTTTATTTGATTTTACCTGCGTAAGCAGTTGAACATTAAAAAAATTCGGAAATAATTGAATAAATATGTTATTATTATAATTTCTTGTAGATTTATCTTCATTTATCCAGATAATGTTGTCCAAAAAAACAAGTTATTAAACACATTAAGACTACTTATTGATTAAAGAACGTAGATTTTCCCGACCGCTGCATCTTCTAAAATGCCTCTTTCCTCTAAAATTATTTATTCAAATTCCGCTCAACCGAACGTAATTGGTTCGAACTCAACTTAAATTAATTGATTTTAAGGAACAGCGCATGCAATCCGAACTTATGCAATTCGAAAAGGAGGAAGCGGAAAAACGACTCCGCCTCCCCGAGAAGTCCGAGGAAGATCTATCGCTTATCGAAGCAAAATCGATCTCTCCCGTCGACAAGGTAATGGATGTTGTCAGAGCAGTCGAGACGTTAGCTCATAGCGGCGATACTAACGCACCTCCGAAATCGCCCGGTGGACAAAACGCCGAACTAAAGACCACCACCATCGTCATGAGCAAGCATACCCTAGCGCCACAGGCCACCACGGTAAGTTCTTCTTATCGGCTATCGTCAAGTCAAGTATAAAACAGATGGCATATGTTATCTGCCTGCATTTCACCATTTTTTCTGTTTCATCGATTGTATTAAAGTTGGATAAAAATGGTGAAACGAACGTTGTATCATCCTCATCGTATATTTTCTTGTGTACCGCTCAAAGCATATGTAGTGTGCTTTTTTTTTGTAAGTAGTAAACACATACATATCAAATACATACAGTATTGATTTGAATGAATCTTTTTTGTTCTTTTTGTTACCATTGATCTTGCGTCCAAACGTAACCCCCTGTACACTAATATCATTTTTAGACGATTTATTTGAAGCAATAGTATCATCGCTGGCGCTATATTATACCATAAAATCAGTCTGCATGATTACATATCGTAGTTATGTAAGTTGATGGATGTAATAATGCATGAAGTATTTGTTTTGATGTAATGATGGTAGCACATCAAAATTGCCTAAAAGCGCTAATTGGCTAAAAATTAATCAACATGTTTCGAGGGTGTGTAGATCCCCATTATCAACCGAATGATTTTTTTTTTTGTAAAAATTTATAGGGGCGCTGTACCCCGAAATCGGGGGATTCGGCCGCTAAAAATAATTGCCATGATACTCTTTTATCTTTAATCTGAATTTTCGGATAGTCGGAATTCCCTTATCAGCTGAGCCCAAAACCTTTAAAATTGGCTTATCTTTTGACTAATTACCCATTTATATTTAATGTGTCCCCCCTCCAATAAAAGTCAAGTGATTACAAATAAGATAACAAGAAAACCTAAGAATTAGGTAATTAGTAACCCTTCAATTTTTTTGATCGTCCGTTTAAAATAATTTATTCGCGAGACCGTTTTTCGTTTCGCGAATTTTGATGAACTACCAATCAAAACAAATCTATAACGTATAAGTATATAATTGGTGTTTGCACGCCTCCTTCGTACTTGCCATTTTGATCTATCTGTGTGTATTTCTTGCAGACTCATCAAAGACCTAAACCATAACAGTTAAGAAACTACGAGGTTATGCTGTAATGAACTGTTTGTGTTCTGTGTGTTACGATATCCGTTAAGTCTTGCGCGTGCACGAAAAGCCCGTGCAATAGGGTGGTACGCCCTGCGAAAATATATAGCAGCATCCTAAGAACTTTATCGCGATGTTACTGTTGTTATTCGAGTACAAAATCGATACGAGAAAGATGCCAAATTTTTTTTTGTTTCTTACACGTAATAAGAATTCGCAGTGATGAGCATCAATCAATGTACTAACGTACGGTATTCCATGTCAATTTGTTTTCTTTTTCGCGGAACATGATATGAATGAAACGCTTATCGGCTCTATGGACTGTTAACATTATTATTACCGCTGTCTGTCTGTAGTTCCCACCAGAACGAGGTACATTCTTATAATATGCATATTTTCGCAAAAAAGTGACTATTTTTATTGTTTCGTCGTACATTCCTATTATGCATTTAAAAATAAATAATAAAAGTAATATATAAGGGGAAGCGGAAATAGAAATATAATAAATGATTTATTGTCAATTTTTTTTGTTTTTCCTCTCATTTAATAAAGTGGCGTAAAACGAGGATTAGGAGAATTGGAATTATTTCCAATTTAATATATTTATCAATTCATTGGCCAATTTATGGAACTCGGGTAACTTGTCGAGAAACCAAGCATTTTCAAAATATTTGGAGAAATTGGGACAATTGTTCACATTGAAAAGTAAAGCCAAGTTAAAACCAAAATATTTAAAATAATTTATTGAGCATGTTACGCCCCTGATGAAAGATTCCGTAATTTTATAGCAAAAACACTGCGCTCCTGAGTTTTTGGGAGGTACAAGGTTGGTTTCGCCGTAGCATATAGCGATACTCATATGCGGTTTTGGTTCTGGTCTTTGTAAAAGTTATTTACGCAATGCCGGCTTCGAAAATCATCCGCTAAAAGCCATAGACGCTGTTGCAAAATTTTCCTGCTATAAGAATTCGTAAGGTTGGGGGGCGCGGCACTTTAACCTTTCTAGCCTCCATATTGCAACCTACTTCTCGTTGGGCGACATCTTATGACATCGCTTTTGTTCCCTCACATTAGAATGTTCATCCCAATGTATACCTTATTCGGTCCCGGACAGGCCGCGAGGAAGCTGTTGCTGATCTCAGGCTTTTGCTCTCTCCCAAGCGTACTTGGAGAGGATCGCTTTACGTTATACTCCCACTTTGTTTATTTTATTAATTTATTTCAATAATTCAGATAGGAGAAAGTACCGGTCTACGCTGATGACAGGAAGTACCACTACAGCACTATAAAACCCTCTGTGCAACTTCTTGAAATGGATCAATTTATTAATAAAAGTAGGGTTATTGCTTAAAATTCAGAGAATATAGAAATTAAACTGTAAATTTTATTAAATCCAGATATTAAAATGAATTTTACATTTTAATATCTGGAAATTGTTCAATGAATTGATAAATATAAAACACAGCTTTATGTTGGTTATCAGTGGCGGCTGGGGATGACATAAATTGGATGTAAATTACAACGTTTCGATTTCGTTACATATCGTGCACATTGTACTATGCAACGGAAATACACGAGGAAATCGAGATATTGTAACGCAGCTCCGTACCAGATGGCCCTGTTTTGTTATATATAATTCATCTAATTAATAGATTTTCTTGGTGTAAATGTAGAAATAAAAATATATTTTGGTATACAACGTTAATTAAATGTGCAAAAATCTTAACATTTTTGTATATTATGTGACATTATACGTTTAAACGTTGAATTAATATAACTATTAAATTATGTTGTTATTTGTACACTAACGCGCAAAGTAATCGCACTATTTTCGCAAGAAAGCTGTTTTATATGTGCTCTAGAGCAGTGTTCCTTAAGCTCCTAAGCAACTTGTTTTACCAACGTTTATAAACCTAAACCAGAAGGAATATCGATTATTAAAGGCGCTCCATTAGTACAAACTCCTTTTAAAATTAACCGGTTCGGGTCATTTTCTTCGATAAACTATTTGGGCGTTTGAAAAACATTTTCGCCACGTGTGGTAGTGGATAAAGGTTTGCAAAACAAGTATTCCTCTTTCTTTTGCAGTCCTTTTCTTTTTCTTTTTTTCTAACCAGCAAATACAAATAGAAACAGAAGGAAAGAAATTCTTGTAATTCAAATAAAAGTTACGTTTACCTGGTTGATTTTGGGACGTAGTAATGATAATGCGATGAGAAAACTTTTAATGTGCGGATTGCATGGAAAAAACCTTAAAAAATATACAGGTTGACAACCAAAACCAATTTAATAGCTGCGATATGAGATATACTTTTTTCCGCTAGATCAAACTTAGTTCTCAACGTGTATAAGTAAGTCTCATTTCAACGTAGAAAACAAATAAATTACTAGAAAATATTAAAACGGGGGTTTCATCAATAATTTTAAAGTTTTTACCTTTAAATGGGGCGAATAATCCATCCATAATACTAGTCCAATAAAACATAGGTTATAAGATAAGAAAATACATTACATCTGTATCATAAAATGTATCATTAATTATTGCTTATTCTTTGCGGATGTTATGTTATATAAGCCGCTATCTATATAAACACAATGTTAACATTCGCACTTAAGCTTGCGTAAGAATATACTTTATATGGCTAATAAAATGCGAAAATATAAAACAAATTGTTGACTTCCATTAGCTTTTCGCCTTTATTACATTGATTGATATTGTCTATTTTATATATTCGATAGTGATATATTTTAATAACAGCTGTAAGAACTACAGGCAGTCAGATTTATTCTACTTTAATATAATGGATCAAAAATATCGCATGATATCTTCTTCGCGCAAAATATTTCCATTTAATCCGCTCCTGTTTGTACGTTGGCGAACGAAAAATCGAGGTCGCATTATTTTCAAAAATATCTGTTAAAAGTTGGAAATTTACCGAATCCGAAACAATATTTTTTTTTGGTTTTTACGATTTATACTAAAAGAAAACGAATTTTTCATTTTAAAGGAAGCTCGACCTTTTATTGCTGGGGCTAATATAATTTAATTAATTGGTGCTTGAAGCCCAGGAAGCACACTTTCAATTAAGTTAGAGACAATCCTGCAAGAGCAACCCTCTCAGCTCCTGAGTAGGTATGCCTTCGATTACGTCGTCTCAATAGTAGAAATGTCTTTCGGGTGATGTCGCGTAGTTATATTTTAGAAGTAAAATATTAGCTACACGACATCACCCGAAAGACATTTCTACTATGGATTACGGTCGTGAAAGCCTACACTCAACGTCGTCTCAAGTCAGGCCAGGACTGTGGACTGACCAAACGAACAGCTTAATTCCCATCTGATCTCCGATAACTTTGACTGGATGAGTTTTAGCAGTAGCTTCAGTATGAAAATACCATCCCCGTCTGTAGTGATCATAAAAGGCGCGTGACATGCTCCTCTGTGGGCTATTAAGAAGCCATTTTGTATGAAGACCAATTCTATGCATTCTTATGAAGAGATCCTCGCACAAACCGTAACCGACCCACCGCCACCGGAAGGCCAGACTTGTCAGCACAAACTGTGGCGCATCTTTTCCAGAACTATTCTGAAAAGAGTACTACAGCTCTCATTATTTCATGCTAAGTGATTTCTGGCAAAAACCAATCTTGCAATTCGTTGCCGGCACCTGTAGCCGTACTTATGCAAGCCAATCTCGCAGCATGAATTGATCATGAACCTCTTGGAGCTGATTTCGCATTATTGCGCAAACTTGTAGACGTTAAAAAGCGGTGATTTCGTTAGGCGTTGATTCTTGTTTGACCGGATCCTGGTCTCCTGGGTATCAACCCAGTCTCACCTTTTCCTCGCCACAGTGGTTCGCACCAACAAGTCTTGCGGTTTCCCGTGATCCTCTGTCATTCTTGATATAACAACAGGATCTAAAGGCATTATAACCTGCTAAATAAAATAGGTTTTACACAGGGAAATCGCCGATACACACACCGAAATGGAAATTTTCGAAAGCGGTGACAGTAGCAGATGGTGAATAAGATTTTTCGGAAAACTACACCCACTAGTATAAATAGAAGCTTTTAAAGAATAAATCCAAAAAGACATCACAATTTCCATGTGGACGCTACTTTTTGCTCGTTACTTTTTGCTCGCTAGTGTACAATAGAGTGGTTTTCTAATCAAAAATGAGTTAGAATCAAAATATTTACATCTTCGTGAAATATTTATTTTATTTATACATCAGCATTCTAGATTTACCAATAATTGAAGAGAACCAATCGATATCAACAAATGCAAATAATTTTGATCCATTATACTGAAAATCAAGCCTATATATGAATAATATAAAGACATTCTCTTATACGCCGGTCGCAATTAAAAATGTTCCGCCAGAAAAAATATTTATTAGCATCAAAGATGCTTGAACTACTTGTAACATGTGATCGAAAGACAATTCAACAAAGAAAGAGCAAAAAATTTTACCGACTGAAACCGGTGTTGCACAACCAAGCGCTTCAGCTGAACCTGCTCTACGTGCTTTAGCTTTATTTGCAATCCACAGGTGCCAACACCGTAATATAATCGATTGTAATTAAGCCTGCGCGCAATTTCCCGGAAAACACCATCTTCATGTAGCCCAATACACGTTGTTGTCTGCGAGACGATTGCTTGAAACAGATCACACGCGGTTTACTCATTTTTGTACAATTATCGGATCGTAACAGGTGTTTTTGCAAAAACATGTGTGGCTCTTGTAAATACTAGAAAACAAATTAGGATAAATGCAACATGATGGAACAATGTCTTCGGAAATGCCCGAAAAATTTAGGGAAGGTGCATTTTTAATTGCAGCCAGTGTATTTAAAAAAAAAATGTACAGGCTATTAATAAGCAAGTCGTGTTTAAAATTAATTTTTATATTATACAGTATGTTTCCTAAATGTGTATTCATTGTTGAACATCCATTGTTATCGATTATTTGTTAAGTTTGATCGTTGAACGAGGCATACGATACACACCAAAAAAAAATTGTGAATGAATGTGTTTTTCGTTTATACTTTCAACCGTTACTGTATGTCATATGTATGTGTTTATTCACACCTTATACTATTGTACTTGTCAGGGAATCTGTCAGATTGCCGTTACCAAACCAAACCGGTAGCGTCATAGCTACGGGGGAAGATCTTTCAGATTCTTCTCGCAAAGGAAATCTCGAAGCCCAAAACATACTTCGAGATCGATGTTAAATAATATGTTTCGATATCTGTGTTCTCTATGTCATTCTATTCGATATTATTCTGCATTCGGTGGGAATCAATTTTGTGTGATGTATAAAATTGTGAAAAATATATATCTATTTTTGTTATATACACATTCTGCTTTTTGTGATCACTGCTGTACCTCGCCGTGTGTAATTCGTTGCGATCGACGTAAGCGCTGTTGCTCTGTGAGTGTCTGGAAGTGCTGGCTCTGGAAAGTTGTTTGCTGCTTCACCATCAATATTTCACTATATACAGAGATGATTTTATTTCGAAGGAATCTGCCACTCTGCCCAAGGCTAAAAAACCCAAAGTGCGCTTCGATAGTTCTACGTTGCAACACCACTCGACGTCTAAATCGCCAGGAAAGACGCCCCCGCCTTCGCCGGAACCGGATTACAAGTTCGATAATATCACTAACTTCATCAACCCTCCGGTACCGGAACCTTCGAATATCGAGGAGGATGTCGAGGCACCCCTTATCAACAATACTAAGCGTTTTACGCAGGATATTCCGCGTAGAGGCATCAAGAGAATAAGTCTAGCGGATCTACCACCTCCCGAAGAGTATCCGGAATCCGATTTTAATAGTTTACTTCTTCCTCCGCCTCTAGATTTCGATATTCCTCCGCCGATGCCGGATGAAATTGCAGATAATTATTTTGATGATGGGGACGATTTCCCGTTACCTATTCCATCGCCGCCGCCTATTGACGATTATATATTAAGGAGTGAAAGGATTCTAGTAAGGAGTTTATCAAATGATGTTTTTCTAGCAGACGATGATTTTGATGGAACGCCTCAAATTTCCTCGAATCAAATTTTATCTGATAATAATAAAGCAGCACCTGGTTTCAACTCGAGAGGAGCGTCAAATTTAAGCAATATTCCCGTCAATAATGTTCAGATTAATTCTCACGAAGACACAAATGGTTTTGAGGAGGAAAGTCGCTTGTTAAATGGGAACGATAAAGAGGTATTGAAGCAACAATTGCAGAACTTATTCTCAGCGCAACTGAATATTCTCCAAAACGGATCTATAATTTCACAAACTTCTCAAAGTACGTTTCCTTCCAAAGCTACGCCTTCGATTTTTTCAATTACGCTAAATTCCGATAACGTTCCCAATCAAGCAAAATCTAAATTTAACGAACAGGAAACTAACAAATTTTTAAACATCAATCCAACATTAGCAAAACAGGATCCTCCCAAACCGTCAATTTTTTCAACTACGCTTAATTCTGATAATCTTGGTAACCAATCAATGCCCAAATCTACGATCCAAGAAACAAATCTATTTCTTAATGCAAGTGAGCCTCCTCCATTGCCTAAAACTCCACCTCCATCGATATTGGAGGAAGATGACATGTCGTTAGAGACAAATATGTCTGATTTTAAATTTAGAACAAACCAAAAAACTAAATTCTCCATGATACCGCCGCTGAACAGCGTAAAAGATAAGATGCCCCAACAGGACGTCGATGAAGATTCTTTTGCCGATAATATCTTTAAGAAATACGAGAAAAGAGAGCAGATGTTTTCGGCGAAGTCGACGCCAAATCTTCTAAATCAAATTCAGACCAATCAACAAAAGATGAAGATCAGGACTCATTCCGAGGACGACATCTTGGATGTATCTCCGGATAATTTCTTGGAAACGAATCCGTTCAGGGCCGAGTTACAAAGGAGCTTTTCTCAAACCATGCAAACGAATAACTTCAAGGTTTCAGCGGTTAGAAATTATTACACGGCAAACAGCATTAGTACAGATAATATAGAGCAACAGGTAAAAATATTACTAGAATGTAGACGTCCTTTTTCCTTTTTTCGTTTTTCGTTTATTTTCTAAGCTTCGATTTATTATTTAAATTCCGACTAATATGTTTTTTTTTTTTCTTTTTTATTAGCCACCACAATCGCCGAAAAATACGAAAGTGTCGATGAGCGATAGGTTGAAGTTTTTTGAGAATGCTATGGAGGAAAGTCAAAAACCATCACCGAAACCAGGTAGGTAGCGGAGATCCTCCCAACTAAAAGAAATCGAATGTAAACTAATACCGTTGAGTGAAGGAATTGTAAAGAGACGCAATAAGCGGAACCAAAACAGCGTTCGATATGTAGATGGCGCATCAAGTCGGATGGGAACCGAGATTCCCGAATCTCATAAAATCGAGCTCCTTCAATCTCTCTTGAGCTAGCGCCGATCGAGGCTTTAACATAGCAATTCCTGAAAGATGACTACCGCGAATCATACGTGCGTTTATGTAAATTGCTTTAAAAATAATAAAAAAGATAAAAATATACGTTTTTTCAAATTTCCTGTGATTGATGGGAATAGAGCGAAAGAGTGGATGCGAAATTGCCGCAGTAATGATGGACATCGGACAAATTAATCTGCGAGAAACATTTTAAGCCAACAGACATTCTAATAAATAATAAACGTAAATTATTAAGTAAAGCGCAGTTCCTGTGACATGCAGCGAAGCGAGTAAATGCAATGAGAAAATGTTATAAATCCGAACGGATATTGTTTTATCCGGAGTAACTAAAATATTCTTTTTCGAAATTAGATAGAACGGGCAAGAAGCTTTATATTGCCTCTTGAACCCGAACACGCTATAAAAATATACAATTTCTCGAGCGACTAATAGAATACAATTGTTCTTTAAATCTGCAACAACAAAAATAACGCATTTCCTCATTTCATTCGTATTCGCCAGCTACCTGTGAGTCATTGTTCAAGTTTTATTAAAAAAAATCTATAGAGGGCTGCACTTTAGCGGCAAATATTTTTGTGTAGAGAGAGGATAGAAAAAGATATTCCCAATTCTCCCATTTGGTTGCGTCTCTTTACAATTCCTTCACTCACCGCTAATACCAACTTCTAATTAAGAAAAAATGTTACGATTCTTAACACGAACTTAAATCGTTTTCCTTTTCAGAGAAAGTATTCAGTTATTTAAGTGCAGATGAAATAGAAAAGATGAGAGCCGAAGAAGATAGAAAAATAGCCACGTTAAATCGATCGGAGGTATGCTCCTTGGGCGTATTAGATCATTCAGATGATGAATCCTACGATCCTCAGCCCACAAGGTAATCTTAAGTCTCAAGACTCTTATTTACTACCCAAAAAGGTGACCTAAGTACCCTCTTACACTGCTATCTACGTGATTTATAGCAAATATTTTTAAAACGGAAACGACGATATTGGGGAAACCTTGCAGATAAGTGAAAATCCGATTCCGGATCTTTTTTTTAATTTAAATGGAACATCCTGTATATATTTGTATATTATAATAGAAATTGTTCCTATGGATTCGTCCATACTAGTTTTAGTGCCATTATCTGTAAAAAAAAAAAATAGAGGGAGAAAGCGGTTCACATTTATTAGTGACAAAACAAACAAAATCATTTCAACTGTTCAAATTAGCCCGTTAAAAAAATTTTTGAGTTGCCTATTTCAAGACCTCGTTTTCTTCGTCTCGATGCCGCAAAGTAGTAGATCCTCTAAAGCAAAGATCTAATGGACCAAGGTCTGGGGAGAACACGCAGCCCGCATAATGAAACCTTCGCGTCGAAATCCATCGATTTGGAAAAGTAGCATCCAAAAAATTCCTTAATTCGTCTGTCATGGAAGGGATCGATCCATGATACCATTATTACAATGAAGAGAACCCCAACTACCCCAATAGCCGCCATGGTTCACACTTATCTTATGGAGGGCGGATTTAGTCTTTTACTAACAGGAGGCCTTAAGTGGCACAAGCCGTCCGAGTCTACCGTATTAAACCAATCGATTCATTCGTTGGTTTTTGGCGAGCAAAGGTTACTTTGCCAGCCGTCTGCTGTACAATCCACTTTCCACTGATCGTCAAATTAATTTCCTGCGTGGGTGGCCAGTGCGTATTGGGCTGGCTAATGCATCTCCTTGATTTTATCGCTTGATAATAATAATTCAATTTCGCAATTTTATGTAGCGCCCCCTAAAATACCTTTACATACAACGTATTTATTATGATGTATAGACCGGCGAGCATAATCGGCGTCGTTCGAACCGCAAAGGCGGAGCGCCGATTGAAAGATCAAATGCGCGAGGAAGGTTTACTAACCGACGAAGATGAAAATCACCTGTCGCCGGCCGAAGAGCGCGCGCTAAGGGCGGAGAAACGAGCGGCGTGGAGACAAGCGCGCTTAAAGTCGCTCGAACAGGACGCGATACAAGCGCAAATGGTCATAAAATCGATGACGGATATGGTGGGGATCTCCGACGGGAATATGGCGGACGTCCCTGAAGAAAAAGCGGAGGTATATTGCATTTGGAGTTATTAACAAGGCGATCACGGATCATTATTACTGCATTAAATTTATGAGTGTTTTTTTTCTCTTTTGTTTAGTACTTTGATCTTGGCGGAAAAGGATATATTACTCGCACAGTCACGTAATCCAGCACGCCACTGTAAATTTAGAAATTCCTTCCGTTACGTTAGGAACCAATTCGCATTAACCTACGTAAACATTTCACCTATTTTTTTTTTTTTTTCACTACGTGCCAATGTACTTATTACATACGTTAGTGTAGATCCATCTCATCACCAAACTAAGTGTATAAATATAACGCAGTAATATAATTTTGTGATCATTTCTTCTTCACAACCAAATTAACAACCTAATTCCTCCCACGAGAAGACATCCTTAGTGATTCATGCCGATGCACTTTGTGAATCATTAACGTGTTATGTGTAAATGACTAACTCCCACTAACCAAACTGGACGCGATGACATGTCCAGGGCGACGGTACTAACAGCATTGCATGTGTCCAGTTGAGGCCCTCTAGCGCCGACTTTCCCAAGCTGGCCGTTCGTAGCCAGCCGGGCAACACCACCGTAAGGGAAAGCGAGAAAATATTAGGAGAGAAGGTTACGAGGAAGACGGAAGAGTACGTAGACGAAACGACGGGCGAGAAACGCGTTCGGACCGTCGAGTATGTAGAGAAGCTCATTGAAAGAGAGGTATAGCCCTATACAGCATGACATACCACACGCACTATGGTTAGTTTAACACATCGTCTTGCAGTAGAATCGCTTCTTATTTTCTCTTTTATTGTGCGCATCTCATTTCTATTTTGTATGCATCGTGAAATTTCTTACTTCTTTATAATACGTAATTATCTTTAATTTTTTTTTCTTTTCTTTTGTATAATTATATTTTATTTTGTGTATCGTGTGTATTATTTGAAATTAAATGCAAAAAAATTATTTTATCTGAAATTACCGGCTCCTCAAGCATTTCATGTTATGTTCCATTTATAGCTTTCGTTTTACGTGCGCCGCTTTCATTTAAATAAAAATCTTTTGATGTAAAAAAATAAACTGAAAATTGTGCATTTTTTCACTTCGAAGCGAAATGCTAGATAGCGTCGATTTGCCTTGCTGCGTTTTATTTCAGTTGATACGGTAAAACTCGAGCCTAAAACGGAAGCTATTAATGATGGGCGGTCGTCGAAGGGGGGCACGATTGTTTTTTTTGTGGTAATTACATATTATTTAATTTATTTTGGGTGTTTATTGATTTTTTTTTTATATTTTTTATGTAAGCTGGATTTTATCACAATTTAGCGTTAGTAATTGCAGCCTGATTGGATGACTCTAAATATTACATGGAGTAATCCGAGGTGGTTATCTGTGTCGTTAATTTCGAGGTATTTCTTTTTATCGCTGGATGTAAATTATTGCGCTTAACACGTTCAGCGCCACCAACGCCCATTTTATAATAAGGTTCATTCGTAGAGCCGCGCACGCCCGAAGGCGTTTGTAACCTTTAATTTTTTCCTAATCAGGAAGTTGAAAAATTGAATACGACCGCTTACGGGCCTGTTTAAAGGTTAGAAACGACGAGAAAGGCACCTGGTGGTAAGTTCCGACGTTTAAAAGCTCGAGGAAGTACATTCATAGCGCCGATGACGCTTATTACCAATTATAAATAAAAAAAAAACATTTGAAAATCTCTCTAAAATTTTGTTTTACAAGCCATATTTACAAAAATCCAAAAAAAGTAGGATGTGGTCCTACATATGAATACCAACTGTTACTGGTGGCACTGAGCGTGTTAATGCAGCAATCGGCGCATAGCTTGGCGAGAGGTAGGGATGTCATATTCAACATCTCTGCGAAGGTAGCAAGCTTCGGTTAATTGAAATTTATGAAATTAAATTAATTAAATTGACAATTAATACGAAACTGCGAGCGGCGCCATCTGTAGACGCGTTTCGCCGTTTATGTGCATCGGTGCAGCTCCGCGAGCTGGTAACCGATTGTATAGTAAAAAAGCTCAATTTTTAACCTCATCGCAACAAAGAAATGCTTGGAATATTCTATTAAATTTGACCCGCATCTACAAAGGTTAATTATCTCATATAAGGCACTTTTTTTATTCGAAAATCAATGCGCTCGATTAACACTTTTTTTCCAGAACACCTGAATTTAAAACCGAAAATTGTTCGCAACGATCTGTTGAATCCATTCCAGCCTAATTCTTCTTTCATTTTCACACGTAAATCTGGCACATTCGCGCCACATTCTTCCTTGCGGTGGAAGTTATAAATTACATCTCGGATATTTCTAATTTCAACTTTCGATAAATTAGTTACTGAACTACGCTATCCTTTTTTTCCCAGGACTGCGAAATTGCTTTTCTCTTTCGACGTTAATTTTTTTGGACAATCCTCTGTCTCTACCTGTTACGTAGGCTTCCGCGGTCGTCAATAACACGGTTTCGGAGTTGGAATCGCGTCATCGTCGTAGCTTCTGCCGTGTGGACGAAACGTCAGCAAAAGCTACAATAACGACGCGGTCCCGACCCCGGAAAGGAAGAGAAACTTTGTAACCCAGCGTATTTGTTAATTTGCTAAGCTAGACCAACCCAGAACGCTAGATTTAAATGCAATCAGAACGCATGGCAAGATATGCGCCGGTTGCTGCACGTTAGCATTGATTACAAATATAATTATTTAATGAGGAAATTCGTTGGGAAACCCATGGTTTGAGAGAAATGTAACATTTAATTTAAAACTTTATTTATCCCAGCACAGTTTCTATTGAAATTGCTTGGAAAGTCGAGAACGCCACAGAAGAAGAATTATTATTCCATTATGTATTCCGCAAATATAATTATACAATTTTAAAATCTTCCAGTACGAAGTTCTAGCATGAATGTTACGAAGAATCACCATCTTCCATTTACTTACAATAAATCTGTTAAAATATTGCGTTAAATTTCCGTAGTTAGGTAGCTGAACTAGCAGCTTGTTACTAATCCCAAATATGATCACCCAGAACCGTACTTACTCACGCATCATTTTAATAATCGTCCTCTTGTCTTTGAACAGGTAGAAACTTTGCAAGAAAAGATCATCTCGTTAGAATTGACGAAACCAAACGATTTGGAATTGGACGTTTGCGTAAACGGAAACGAGAACAAGCAGATAGAAGAAGACGACGACGAGACTGCTTCGGAACCTGCCACGCCAACTACGACGGAAGAACCGCCTTCTCTAGAAGAGGGTTCCGCCGTCAATTACAAGAGGAAGAAACGCAAACGTTCTAAGAAGGCCAAACACTGACCAATGTATTCCGTACTGTCCATTCCTGCATCACTTAATAACAAAACAAAAAAACAAAAAAGCGAAAATATGTCTACGTGGTGGATGGGTTTTTTTTTTTTTTTTTATACATACAAATTATATTTTAACTGTCTAGTTAAGTTTCTACTTCTAAATTATTTTTATGTACAAAGTATGTATTTAATTATTATCTTACTACATATTTTATGTAATTTTATCGTCCAATTTTTACTTTCATCACGTGTTCCCATCACATTTTATCATTTTAGGAACTAGGTTCTGACATCCGACGATGTTAAGAAGATGAAAACGTCATCTATTTCCAATTGTGGTGGTTTATTATGCTTGTTACGTTATTATTAATAAAGAACATTTTACGATAAAACAAAATGTGCTACTAAATCAGACTTTAAAAATTTTATTAAATATATATATATATATGTTTATTATAAAATCGTATTTTATTGCATGTCTCTTTATTTCTTCGGCGCGATGATTCCTTCCAGTTGTGCCTAGAAAAAATAACAAATTACCAACAAAAAAATAATATTCGTTTTATTTACTATTCGTCATATGCGAGATTAAGTTGCTAGTACTAAAACTTGCAAAAAAAAAAAATTTAGTAACCACCCTAGTTTACGTGGGGTAATCCGACAAATTTCCACTCATCGACATTGAATTGTCTAATTTTAAAAAATCACTAAGACAACAATACTAAAATTTACCTTCAACTGTTGATTGGTCTTTTTCAAGAACGCAATCTCTTCGCCGTGTTTCTTCTCCTCCGCCAATCGCAATTCGGCCGCTCTTCTATCGGCCTGTTCCGCTCTCTGCCTCAGGTCCGTAAGTTGCCTCTCCAAATCGGCTTTTTCGTCTCTCAAATCTTCAACGTCTCGTTGCAAATCGGATTTGCCTTGTTCGGACTGGAGCGCTTTTCTCATACCGAAGGCTATACTGCTGCAATACAAAGCTTGATACGCTTCTATGGTCATGCGCATTTCGTCTCGCACCCTCAGCAGTAGTAAGCCTCTTTCTGCGCAATTTATCGTGACTTGCCTTATTATTTCGTCGAAACATTGCGTGTAAAGTTCTCTTCTTATGGGGCAAATACCAGTTTCCCTAGCCTAAAAAACCCAAAGAAGATATTGAAATATTTTACAAAGAGTTGGCTGGCTGTAATCCCCTCTGGTTACAATCATTGTACAGGAAGTACAATAAATCTGAAAAGCTCGCAGTAAGGTAAGTCAGAAACAATCAGAAGCAAAATGAAAATAGAGAAACTTTCCTCTCCCATTATTTTCTTATAATTGTTCGCTTTGGGACAGAAATATGTAATGCCAACCTTCTTAGAGGAAGGCTGCTGACCCACGTTTCCGCATTGAGCAGGTTTCCATCGACTACAAGGTACCAGGAAGATGGGTCCTTCTTGGCCCGTGCCACCCATGTTAATGGCTTCCTTTTAGACCTTGGATGTGTAATGGTCGGTGATTGATCTCTCAGAATCTATCCAACATCTTGCCCGCCGGGGTTTAAGCCACGCATGGCGACAACTATCGGTTCGTCAGAGCCTAGGTCGCTCAAGTAGGACAACTATCAACGGCGACGAAAATAGAACCGACCGTGAGGTACAATCAGCCTGCCTGCAATATAAGCCTAAACAACGGGGATAGCCCCTACCCAAATCACTTCGAGGGGATGTTCATTGCCCAAAAACCTGGGATTGGATCAAACCACGACAACTAGCTCCAGGGCTTAAGGTCTAGATAAGCAACTCCTGGAATTAGGGGGTTCCCCAACCGGCCAGGACACGATCGATGCAGCAAGCTGCCTTCTCCCCTATATACAGGTGCCCCGTCACGTGCGCAATGTTCTTATTAATTATGATCCTTGAACACGTTAGAAATATTAAACAATTAAAACTTACTTGTCTTTGTTGTAATCGCATATCCAATTGTTCTTGCAAATTTACGACATCTAAACGCGTGGCTGGTGTAGTGGACACCTGCTGGCGCCACATTTGGCCATCTTCCTCCCATTCTTTCGGCGGCAATATAGAATTTAAAATCTCCTCGGTCTCACGACGAACGTCGGCAGTTGGGGCCGCAGTTTTAGTATCGCCCGGTACTTCCTACATTCGGCGAAATAAAACCGATTAATTCGGCAATTTTGCAAAGAATTCGTCGTCGAATTCGAATTGGTTAAATTGACAAATATTTCAAATTTACATCTGTAACTGTCAAAGTTACACCAATATGCGTTTGAGCGAGCGCTAAACGCAAATCGAATAAATAAAAATACATGAACGTACCTTTTCGAATTCCTCGTGCTTTGTTATTAGCACTGGATTGTCGTACTTAACCAAAGTGGTTGTATCGATTAAAACACGCTCTGCCATGTCTCCTCAGTGAAGGTTACAACAAAATATAACAGGCAGGAAACGGGCTGTAAATATGCCTAAATTGATCAAACGACGTGTCATTATCTAATCGTCATGGAGATGCAATGTAGGATTCATATACAACTTTGGCCACATGTATTTAAGCGATGCTGGGAAATTCCAAGATCTTAGAAGCAAATAAATCTCCATCTTCAATACGCAAGTACAGAGATCAAAAAATCATAAAATTTTAAGTATCCTCGTAGCTCGTCCGAAGCCTTACTCACACAGGACTACGAGAAAAGACGTCTTCAATTGGCGAAGAATTTTATACATTGGTCTCTTAGAGGTCGGTCAATTCTAATATACGGCCTTCCGTTCCGGCGTTTGCGCTGGTAAAATCCATCTGGTACAATTATTTGGCCTGCCATTTAAGGAAAGTAATAGAAGATTTTATGAACAATTTTTCAATAAACTTAGTTTGGGATAACCAAAAAATATAATGCTAAGATAGCTTAGCTTCCTCATGGTATTGATGGAATAATTCACGGCAAACGCAATAAAAGGAGAGAGAAAGAGAAAAAAGAAAGAAAAAAAAAGAGACAAAAGAAAATACACTAACACCCGGACATGTAAAAAATTACTCTCGAAACCACGCTGATGACGCCGGGTAGGCAGAAACATGTCCGTGCGTTAGTGTATTTTCTTTTTTCTCTTTTTTTATTGCGTTTGTCATGACGAGTGCCATTAGGAAGCTAAGCTATCTTAGCATTATATTTTTTGGTTATTGTTTCTAGGCATTTTCTGATGTGTTCTACTTATCCCAAATACTGTACTGAACCGTTCTATGTTACAAACTAAAAAAAAAAACGGATAGTTCCGAGCTGTACATTTTCGAAATTTCTTTTCCTTTCATGTCTCTGCCTATTTAGCAGGTTCCTGCCTGTTTGATATTATACTTTTGATATTTACTACAAAAATTGGATAACCAAATGCTATCAATTTACCGCCATTTTTTCATCGGATAAATTTCCCCCGCCTAATATAAACGCCGATTGTAGCGCCATCTTCTGCAGTTTTAACAAAAATGACGTAAGTACTGGGAAAATTAATTTAATTGTTCTTCTGCTTTGATACAAATTACTAATTTGATTTTTTCAAAATGTTTAAAATAATAGAATGCTGCATTTAACCATCGTGTAAGAATTGGCTGCGGCGGTTGCGGTATGTCGCGGCACTGCGAACGAAATAGCCGAATACGTTTCGATGCTATTAGTTGATCCACATCGGGATAACATTTTCGTACAGCGTCTGCTACAAGGGGTAAAGCATGTTTTACGCTTGCTGCTCATAACATGTCTGTTATGAGCAGCAAATTCGGTTGAACAGCTTTGAATAATTGACCTGTGCGAAGCATAACCGCGGCAGCATCGGTAGCCATCGTTAACACTTGCTTTAGTGAAATTTCAAAGCCGTCTAGTGTTCTAATTAATAGTTTCGGCAGTACATCTTTGCCGCCTTTTACAGGCTAGCAAATAAGGATGTGACGGTTTTTTCAAGGTCATTGTCCGTGCTACAATCGATACTACGGATTTTTTTAATGTTTGTAGTTTCACATAATTCTCAATCTTCTGTGGCGCTGACGGCAAATACTTACGTAGCGTCTGCGGATTTGGTAGTTCCCATGTTGCAATGTATTTCTTCCAAAACTGACGAAGCATTGTTTGTCCGATTTTTGCAAACACTTAACATCATCGTTAAATCACTCCTTCGTTTTTTTTTTTTTTCAATTTGTGTGTTGCGCTATTTACATGGTTCCTACACATATATATGGTATCCAACATAATAAACTTTTATCCTGATTTCTTTACCAGTCTGGAAATTGCCATAAATACGTGTCTATCCTGTTAACAAACAGACAAGTTGTCGCATTTCTACGAATTTTCAACATTTTGAATGCTTTCCGTTCAATTCCGACACTTATCAACTTCGCACTGCGATAGCACACAACATAGGAGGCCGGGAAATGCCGACATGTAAGGAAGCAGCTCCGTATCCCCGCAATCTCTCGCGATTACACGCCACTGGAAGGCAAGCGGGAATGTTGCGCTCTACTTACGACACTGTTGCGATATGTGCAAACAGCTTTATCTCAGCCATTACGCATGGTACTAATACTTACTCAAAGACAAATGGCCGACGCTGTAGGGTGAAGTTAATCTTCGGGAACGACAAGCTAAAAATAAAATCAATGGAAAAGGCAAAGATTTATTTTTCAATTTTTTTTTATTTTAATACAGCTCACATAAAAAAGTTAAATATTCAGATATCATATCTTTTCATTTGGAAAATTGTAAAAAATTGTGCAGAATAATCCAAGAAAGTCTGTGACTAGAAAAAAGAATATTATACTTTGGTCAAATTCAATCTTACATGTACAATATACTTATATAATATTTATTATATACTTTTTTTTATTTTCATATATATAAAAACTCTAACCTCTTTTCTTAGCGAAATATTTTCGGTTTTTCTTTTTTTTTTTTTTTTTTTAGGTTTTGCGATTCTCTTTTTTGATTTCAATTCAAAGTCTGTTGATTATAGGAAATATCACTAACTGTATCATGTAAACAAAAGAAGAACGACAGAAAAGAAATATAGCTAAAGCGGTACATCTAACATTTTGATTTCTAAAAACAAAGCTACGTGATCTTCTAAATCGTTTGGTAGTGTGTGATAGCATTTATTCGTAGGTTACAGGTAGTAGTAATAAGGTGGTTAACTGCTGGATATCATAAGAAACATCGATATTACAATGGTATGGCGAAATCAAAGAGTTGGATTTGTTCTCTTTGTTTGAAAAGGACGTCTTTATAACATTTTTAATAAACCTTTACACTTATAGCTAGCAATGTATGAGTTCCTAACACACGTACAGGTATATCGAGAAAGTACAATTTAAATGATACCAACGGAAAGTTCAGGAACAAATTTTTGTATCCGTCGAAATAATTTATTTATTTCGAGAGCTGCGGAAGAAGTGGACAGAAATGCCTTCGGTTGCAAACGCAACACGCGTTGTGCATTTGTTCCTAAACTTTTCCCAAACTTAAAAAGAAAAAAATGAGATTCATTAAGAGATCTTATATTTTGGAAATGCACATCCTCAGACTTTTGTTTAAAAAAAAAAAAGCACATTAACGGGTTTGCTTCCGATGACACACCTAATTCCAATACAAGATTGCACACCATGAATAAAATTAGCCAAAAACGGCGCATTAGGAATAGATGCAATCGGCACCTTCACTAATATGGCCGGGTTCATCTAAAAATGTAGAGTTAGAAGTTTTAATGATGTTATTATGGTAGTGATAGCATCGAATCTATTAATTTAATTTTCGCCTATGAGACACTTCCGGTTGAGCTGGAATATTTAATTTCAATCCGAGCGATGCATATGCTAAAGCTTCAACATGATCATGTAAATAGTCCATTTATAGATATTTCTGGATATTTATTGCTTTATGAGGGGTAATTGAGATTTTCCCAGATCAAAATAGGAATTTTAAATGCGACAAAAATTTAGACCCTGCGCATTTATTACATTAATATAAGCAAAAATGTTGCTAATTTGATACTTCTCTTTATATGCAGCGGTTGTGTTGGTAAAGTGAACACATTTCACCACGAGAAATTATATTTTATAAAGTGTTTGCAATATGGGTAGAAAAAAACAATTATCCTCGATAGAAAGGGGTAAAGTTCTAGCCTGGCACCAGGATGGTGTTAGTAAGAAGGAAATTGCTCGTCGGTTACGAAAAAGCGATCATTCCGTTAGAAATTTCCTAAAAGATCCGGAAAATTACGGCAAACCGAAAGGCCAGGGGCGACCGAAAGCTGTAAGTGTGCGGGATAAACGCATGATATTGCGGAATGCATCCACTTCTTCTGCGCCTGCGAGAGTTATTGCAGACCAGGCGGGGCTACAAACGCACGTGCGTAATGTTCGAAGGATTTTAAAGGCGTCACCGGTAATATCACGGAAGAAAATGTTGAGAAAACCGCCACTTTCGGCGAAACACAAAGAAGCGAGGTTGAGATTTGCCGAAGAACACGTATCCTGGAAGAAACAATGGGAAAAAGTTATATTTTCCGATGAGAAACGTTTTAATTTGGACGGACCGGATGGGTACTCGCATTATTATCACGATCTGAGAAAGGAACCGAAAGTGAAAATGACCAGACAATTAGGGGGTGGATCTGTGATGATATGGGCGGCGATTGGATTTCGCGATAAGAGTGAGATAGTGTTTTGCACGAACAAAATGACATCTGTGACGTATAAAGACTTATTGCGTGAGAATCTTCTACGTTTTGGAAACCAATGGGCCGGACGCAATTTTGTTTTTCAACAAGATGTCGCGCCAATTCATAAAGCAAAAACCATTACCGAATGGTTTAAAGAGAAAAAGATTAAAACTTTACAGTGGCCGGCACGGTCATCGGATTTAAACATTATTGAAAACATGCGGGGTGAATTGGCACGTCGCGTTTATGGCGGAGGCCGTCAATATTTCACGGTGCAGGAACTGAAAACTTCAATAGTGACTGGAATGGCAGAATATCCCTCAAAATTACGTGTTAAATTTATATAAATCGATTAATAACCGACTATTGGAAGTGATTTTAGAACAATGGAAGATCTACGCATTACCGATCACTCATTTGTTTATTTTTTGTTTTACATTTGCAACAGAGCGTCTAAATTTTCGTCGCAGAAATTGTTTAAACATTGGAGTAATAATTTATTATTTAGTTCATATGTTACCGGAGGAGATATTTTTAAGTTTATTTTATTTTTATGAATAAAAACTTAATTAGATACCTTGCTAGTTTCGCAAAGAAATGTTGTAACCCTCAAAACCCGTAAAATATCTTACCGCGTTTAAGTTTTTGTCGGGGAGTGTACCTCCAAAACAGTTGACTTTGAGGATAAGATGCCCTAAATTGAAATTATTTACATGCGATGCTATAACTACGTATTCCACCCACGATAACATCATTAAAGCTTCCAACTAACGAATCTCGCGAAATATCCCGTATATAATCTGGTAACATTTTATTTTCCTGCATTTACCTGGGTAAATGCAAAATTAATATCGGGCCCGGTAGCAAACTCGCTAATGAGACCAAACTATTACATAATAAGCTTGAACGCAACGAGCAAACTAGGCAAGGTTTATTAATTACAAATGCATTTCTTTACATATTTATATTCTTTTCGTTTCAGATTTACGATAAGCTTTCGTTCGTTGCCTAAGGTTGCCTGCAGTACACTGATAAATGAGATTCTTCCGTACGTTCGATGAACGCGGGACAATCTCTTACGTAGCTGCTAAAACTATTTCTACATAAAAGAGACGTATAAAAAAAAGAACGTATAAAAAATGATATAAAAAAATCCTACAATTTATAGTTATTTGCAACTCTGCCCTTGTAAAGATACAACATTTTAAGTATTAGTAACGCACGAAGAAACCGAGAAAGATAACATTCCGTAACTCACGACACGAAGATTTTAGAAACGCATCAGCAAATAACTACGTAAAATCATTTCGAAGTTCTAAATATTTGCAATGCGGCCGTTCTCTTCTGCTTTCCCAAATTTGCTAATTGCATTTACTGTTTGCCAAATGACTTTCTAATTGGTTCACAGTAGTAGCCTCCTTTTATTCTGTCGAATCTGTTTCCTTATTTGTCAAATTATTATCATTATGGTAAAAAATAGTCATCAGGCGAGGAAAAATAACGCCAGTTGCAAAAAAAAGAGAGCATAAATCAATGGCCACCTCTTCAAGAAATATCGCTAGCCATGATTGAAAGTACACTCAAGAACTTTCATTAATTACTCTGCTCCTGAAAGAAGAAATACACCGGACATTGTTCAAGGTGGAAGTTGGTTTCGATTACGCCATGCAAGGCAACAGAATATTGCTGAAAAGACAGATTCAGTACAAATATACAGTTGCGGCCAGATAATTAAGGGCAGCTTGATAAAATTGATGAAAGCGGCGTATCAGGCTACAATCCGGTGACTCGTAATTAGCTCACTATAAAATACTATCAGTTGACGGAATTGTAGTGTTAACATCACTTAATTAAGGGCGATTAATAAGTAGAAATTTTATGGTAGACGTTGTATTAGTTGTAGATGTGTATTGAAAATAATAATTATCCTAATCATGGGAAAATGAAAGAATTGTACGTCGGAGCAAAAAAAGATAATAATGGCGCCTCTAAAACATTCAAAAACAATGGTTGAACGTGCTGTGAAATATTTTGAAAAGCATCAGATAACAGATACTGCGCCACGAAGGGTACGTCCGAAATCTGTTGGAATAGACAGGAGAATGGCGGGACTGTCTAAAAAAAAGATCTGCTGTACAAATTCAACGCGAAATTAATGCAGAACTGGATACACCAATATCTGTGAGCACCGTCCAACGTCGTTTCCGATCAGAAAGATTTTTCTGGTAGAGTAACCCGTAAGAAGCCGTTTGTTAATGCCAAAAATCGAACGCTCGAACGTTGAAGAATATTTTCAGATGAAAATCCGAAGGTAAATAGGCTCTGTTCCGGCGGTGGCAACCAAGAATTCAACCTTAACTGTACAAAATCAAAACTATTAAGCGCGGGGGAGGCAATGTGAAAGTGTGGGCTTGCTTTTCCTGGTGCGGTGTAGGACCTGTATTTCGGATTCCCGGAATTTTGGTATATTCCGATATCGTATTCAGATGAATTCTTACCGGTTGTTTGGGTTTATCAACAATGACAATGACCCCAAGCATACCGCCAAAGCTGTGAAGAAATCTTTATCAGATCATGCGGTTGAGGTTCTAGAATGGCCAGACCGCAACTGTATTCTCGACTTTCATACGGAAGATCTGCTGCGAAAAATAGTAGGGCATCAAAAATAAAAGCATACTTAGGAGGGCGCAACTATTCTATTGCTGCCTCGTATTTCTTTCAAATTCAAGACGCGCCCCCTGATGCAGTCCACTTGAATTTCTCACAACGTTAATTATCCATTTACATGATGACGGTGGGTGTAGAAAGGGCTCACCTTGTTACGGATTTGCTCTCGTCACACGTTGTGGCCATTTTCCAGTGTTTCTTTGTGCTTACACGTGCTGCGTTGAATCGAATACAAGCACTATTCAGCAGCCAGTGGAAATATATAATAAGGAGAACTTGAATTAAAAAATATACAAGGTACACATAACAAAAGCAACCGACGTAAATGAAAAGTAATTCGCATCTGAATCTATTTAAAAAAAAAAAATAGAAAGTCGTAACGCGTGACAAATAGCGAAATGCGATTAACAACGTTGGAAAAGCCAAAAAGAAAACGTCCGTAAAATTAAAAAACATTCGCAAATAATCGTTTCACAGTATTGTTTAATTAATTAATAAAGTGATTAGTAAAATAAGAGTAAATTCAATCTCGATCATTTCACATCCACTGTAACAAACTAATAAGTTATAACATCCCGTTTAAAGGCGTTATTGCGCTTTTGATGTTATCTCGTATTAATGCATAATATAATAACTAGCATCCCTCAACGTTATTAATAATAAATAAATGCATTTTTTTAGTAAATACAAAAATGTTATACAAATTCCATATATCAATATATATATAATGTATATACAAAATGGCACTCATACAAACAAAAATAACTGCAATTCGTGTTAGATCTGTACGTTTACCAGTACCACAACGCAATATTCAAGATATTCACTATGAACACGTGTAGGGCTTGCGATCTATACGAGGCGTAAACTTGCAGAGCGGACAAGCAAAAAGATCAGGACCGTTATGACGTATGCGTATTTCCCTTAACTATTTGAGGCGATACGTCACGCTCATTTTAGCAAAACAAGTTTGTCACAACCACAAAAATATCTATCTCAACAAAATTGTCTCCATTCTGAGGTCATCAATTAAAAATTATAAAATTTAAATGCTAAATTTGATATAAGCAAGCCTCAAAGTTTAAAGAATAAGCATCTCCAGCAAAAATTTCTGAGCAAAAGCACAAGATTGCGGATCATCGAAAGTCTAGCAAAACTATTGAAAACATAAATAAGAGCTACTTAAATCAAGGCAGGGAATTAGAAGTATTAGATACGAATTAATAAATTGCTTTCCTAGCCTTATCAGAAGAACTGTTCCTTCCTGATCTAATTTAACAGCATGTCATTGATACGCTGCTTACTTTGGAAGAGATTTTGCAAGAAGAAGAACAACATCACTGATTTTCCTCAAGTTGATTAGCAAAAAAGATGGTTCTTCTCTAAGAAAAGAAGTTAATGAGCAGTCCAATATGAAGCAACAGCTTCATCAAATTAATCATTCCAGCAGGTGGAATCAACGTCGATTGAATTCAGAAGATCTATTAGTTCAAAAACAAAGTCCAGATAATTTTCTACCTTTGTTGTATTTTAACACAACATGGGTGTACAGGGTGTTTCGAAACTCTAGCGGCAGACTGCAGGGTAGAATTTATGTTGGAAAATAAGTTAAAAATTCTGGTGGTCAAAAAATACATCGGATTCGAGATAACTAGAGCAAATACGGAATGAACGTATTGTCGCTAGCAAAAAAATTGGCCAAACACATCATTAAAAAAAATTTGGCGGTGCTGTAACAAATTAAAAATATTCCCTGGTTAATTTGGTCTTTTTTTGAGAAAAAGTGATCTATGAGAATGGCTCCAATATCTTATTTCAATAAAACTTGAGGCTGCCATGTTTCATTATGAAATCGCAGATCAATTAGATATGTCTAAAAGCACGGTATCCTTTCTGGCAAAACGTTAGAGACAAAGGAGATCCTTTGAAAGAACCAGCCTGTATTAAAAGAAAAATGCAGAAAAATTGCCTGTTTTGCATGTGCACAGGCGAAACTCGAACGAACACTTTGGGAAATGGCTCATCAAATTTAATGGACGAAGTCAAGCTACAGCTTAGCCAAGAAATCTGGTTTATGTGCGCCGACACACCCGATCATTTTAGCAATCGCGCACAAGCCTTTACTTGATTTCGCTTGCCCTCATAGATGCATAGGAAGAAATGGTCCGACACCCTGACTTAGTTCACGTAACTCCTTCGAACGTATACGCCCCCTTGACCCCTTTTTATAATACAGCCCGCTTAAATCTTTTATATCTGGTACGTTCATACATAAATAAAATATACTTGCTTTAGTTACTTGTGTTCTTCTTGGATCGCATTCCTGAGAATCTAGGTTAGCCAATATCTCGGATTCGAAACGTTTTTGATCATTTTCTAACAGAGACCCTGACAGTTTGTCGGTAGAGTTCTGCAACACCCCGTATTTGCCTATAATTGTAATAATTATCAAACGTAAAAATGTTTTTTTTTTTTTAACAATGAAGTACAATTTTACAAAAGAAGCGATACAATGAAACTTTATAAAGAAGTCGTTACATGAAAAATTACATTGTCGTAAACGTACAGATCTACTTCTTTCAGATGTAAAGTAATACAATATGTATGTATATAGAGATGAGTGAATAGAGTGGATTATTATTTTTTCATTTTTTTTTAATCTCATTTTAATTGACGTATAAAAATATCGTACTTTACATCACGGGATATAATAAAAAGATTCATGCGTTGACGATGTAAATGTATTACGACAGCCCTTCTAAAAATATCGAATAATCTCATTTAATTTTTCTCTAGTAGGTATTTTTTTTTGTTATCATATTACAAAGAGGAAGCTGGACTTCGTAGAGAAATATAGTTACGCTTGAACGAAAAACAACGGCGGATTCTCACAGATGTGCTGCAATATAGAAATATCTAATAACATTAAATGCATTGCTCTTCCTTGCGGAAGGACCCGCGACATTTTCGGTATTCGCGTAATTTAGGTACAGAGCTACAAGGACGTAACTACTAGTTTTTTCACTCCTCTTTCTTCCTGTTTTTTTTTTTTTTTAGATTAAGTAACACGACACAAAAGATATGGATACAAGCGGTTGCGTTTTGAAACTTATGCTACTACTCATGTTTATAGGTATAAATTAAGTTTACAATGTATATTGACTTATTTATATGCCCTGAAAGTACTTGGGATGAGTGCGTTTTCTTAAAGTTGACATAAACATCGTTGTGGAAAGAAAACTGGAAACAAGTCGAAAGTAGTAGAAAGAAGT